>JAGDYQ010000278.1:813501-835899 GCA_021962125.1 Bulinus truncatus | reverse complement strand
TTGAAATTTAGCTTCCGCGTCCGTCCGCTGTTTAAATGACTTGAAATTTTTTTTATGGTAACGCTAAAGAAGATCCGCGTCAGTCCGCGAGTCTGCAACTTAACCACTCGAAGCGTCCGCTGTCAGTCCGCGGATTCGGAAAAGTCTGCGGATCTGCGTCCGCAAGCGGACGCGTCCGCTGTCCGCTCATCTCTGATCCAATGGCCGTATCAAAAAGATCCAATGGCCGTATCAAAAAGACCCAATGGCCGTATCAAAAAGACCCAATGGCCATATCAATGGCCGTATCAAAAAGACCCAATGGCCGTATCAAAAAGACCCAATGGCCGTATCAATAAGATCCAATGGCCGTATCAAACACACCCATGGGCCTTACTTCGCCCGCTGGTTGCAATTTGCTAAAAGTCTAGTACAGTTTATAAATAAACGTTAATTCAACACATCACAAGCGACACATGTTTCTTATGTTAAAGTATTTACATAGTGTATGGCACGTGACCTTATACAAAATGTTGGCTTGGTGATTAAAAAAAAAATAATCTGCAGGCAAGTCTTAGTACATGTAAAACAAATTACGTTCAACCATTGAATAGATCTGATGGGGTGGAGTTGGGGTGGTGGGGGGGGGAGTGGGGAATTATGTGTCCAACAACAGATGGCGCCATTAATCAAAACAATAATTAGCCTTCCCTCACTCTGTCCTGCCGCTCTTTTTCTTTCTCTGTAACTCCTTACTTCCAGTGTGTGTGTGTCTCCTGTACCAGACAATGTCGTGTCTCCTATACCAGACAATGTCGTGTCTCCTATACCAGACAATGTTGTGTCTCCTATACCAGACAATGTCGTGTCTCCTATACCAGACAATGTCGTGTCTCCTATACCAGACAATGTCGTGTCTCCTATACCAGACAATGTGGACTACCTGACCATGGATTATTTGAATAAAACTTTTTTTTGTAATAGAATGAAATTTTGAAATATTTTTTATTTTACAATTCTAATGACATGGGATGCAGCAGAAAGTCATAATTCAACACACGAAAAACCACTAGCTATCACTGAGAAGACAATATATATATATATATAGATAGATAGAAAGACAGACAGACAGACAGACAGACAGACAGATAGATAGATAGATAGATAGATAGATAGATAGACAGACAGATAGATTGTTTATTTGTATTCTACACGACCTGGTAGTTCTGTGAACGACTCATGAGTCAGTCCCCCGTGGCTACTCCATGGACACTGCGCCCATCGTTAAGATGGGGGGGGGGTGTTGCTCTAGCTATGAGCCCAACCCATGTGGTGCAGACTTCGGATTTGAGTGGCAACAACTTCAGCCACCCTTCTCCACCGTGGCATCTCAATGGGTCACTTCCAGTCTCAGTCGTATTGATGTAAATAGACCGCTGAAATGTCGGGCCCAATGATTGGTTACAGGAAATACAGACTTAAACTCTCATCATGAGAATGACCAAGGAAAATACGACACTGTAAATTAGTTCAAGCTGATATCAAGTGTACCTTTATGAGGACAAATGCACATTCCATGTCTATGAGACTAAATGGACTATCCAAGTCTATGGGACTAAATGGAATATCCAAGTCTATGAGACAAAATGCACTACCCAAGTCTATGGGACAAAATGGACTATCCCAGTCTATGGGACAAAATGCACTACCCAAGTCTATGGGACAAAATGGACTATCCCAGTCTATGGGACAAAATGGACTATCCAAGTCTATCGGACAAAATGGACTATCCCAGTCTATAAGACAAAATGCATTTTCCAAGTCTATGAGACAAAATGCATTATCCAAGTATATGGGACAAAATGCATTATCCAAGTATATGGGACAAAATGCATTATCCAAGTCTATGGGACAAAAGCACTATTCTATTCTACAATAGCACTACATAGTACAGTATGCAATACATTTCTGGAGATATTATCTCGATTGATTGTGGACTGTAAAACTGAACAAATGATCAATTACACTGAACAAAGCGCCGTGTTAAAAAAACAAACTACCTTTATTTTTTACTAGGCCCGTGTCTGTTCAGTAGGGTACATTCCTCTAGCCCCCACACCCCACCCCCGTCCGTATCTCAAAGCAACAATACGCATTCCTGAGTTGATCCATTCTCTTTACTCACACACTCCATGCAACAGAAGTCTATTCTCGCCTCCCCCCCCCCCCCATCAAGTTTACCTGTGTGTGACTAGACGTGAGCCTACCAGGTAGATGTCTGGTCAGGTAAAATATAAAAATGAGCGCATGCAACACTGTATGGAGTTCCATGAGTCTTCCCCTCTCTCTCTCTCTCTCTCTCTCTCTCTCTCTCTGTCTCTCGCTTTTTCTCTCTCAGTGCGTGCGTGCATTGACGTGTGCTTTTTCTTCTATTTTTTTCTCTCCATCTCACAATGTCTCCTTCACGTGCCGCCTGACCGATGCACGTGCCAGACAGTGAACTATGTCATGAAATCAACCCCCTCCTTTTGTACCCCCCCTCCCAATAGACCGGACTTGTCCGTTTTAAGTCATTTTACCCCGTGCGTTTAACTCCACCCCCCCCCCCCAACCCTCCCCCCACACATACACAATGGAACGCTATATGGCTAACAAGTGGTTTAATTCGCGCAATAAGTTGTGTTTTACTCAGAACTTGGGAATATATTGACATTTCCGCCTAATGAACTCACCTAGTGAGGTTGTAACCAAGCCTGGCATCGTGCATGTGACTAGCTCCAACAAAATTCACATTTAGAGCATTGAATTAGACTCAATGAGGAGATAACACAGTTGACCGTAGTGGCGATTTGTTGGTCATAGCTGGGCGATCAGAGATACAATGTAGAGTGAAGAGATACAGTGTAGAGTGAAGAGATACAGTGTAGAGTGAAGAGATACAGTGTAGAGTGAAGAGATACAGTGCAGAGTGAAGAGATACAGTGCAGAGTGAAAAGATACAGTGTAGAGTGAACAGATACAGTGTAGAGTGAAGAGATACAATGTAGAGTGAAGAGATACAGTGTAGAGTGAAGAGATACAGTGTAGAGTGAAGAGATACAGTGTAGAGTGAAGAGATACACTGTAGAGTGAAGAGATGCAGTGTAGAGTGAAGAGATACAGTGTAGAGTGAAGAGATACGGTGTAGAGTGAAGAGATACAGTGTAGAGTGAAGAGATACAATGTAGAGTGAAGAGATACAGTGTAGAGTGAAGAGATACGGTGTAGAGTGAAGAGATACGGTGTAGAGTGAAGAGATACGGTGTAGAGTGAAGAGATACCGTGTAGAGTGAAGAGATACCGTGTAGAGTGAAGAGATACAGTGTAGAGTGAAGAGATACAGTGTAGAGTGAAGAGATACAATGTAGAGTGAAGAGATACAGTGTAGAGTGAAGAGATGCAGTGTAGAGTGAAGAGATACAGTGTAGAGTGAAGAGATGGAATGTAGAGTGAAGAGATGGAATGTAGAGTGAAGAGATGCAATGTAGAGTGAAGAGATGCAATGTAGTGAAGAGATGCAGTGTAGAGTGAAGAGATACAGTGTAGAGTGAAGAGATACAGTGTAGAGTGAAGAGATACAGTGTAGAGTGAAGAGATACAATGTAGAGTGAAGAGATACAGTGTAGAGTGAAGAGATACAGTGTAGAGTGAAGAGATACAGTGTAGAGTGAAGAGATGCAATGTAGAGTGAAGAGATGCAGTGTAGAGTGAAGAGATACAGTGTAGAGTGAAGAGATACAGTGTAGAGTGAAGAGATACAGTGTAGAGTGAAGAGATACAGTGTAGAGTGAAGAGATACAGTGTAGAGTGAAGAGATACAGTGTAGAGTGAAGAGATACAATGGAGAGTGAAGAGATACAGTGCAGAGTGAAGAGATACAGTGTAGAGTGAAGAGATACAGTGCAGAGTGAAGAGATACAGTGCAGAGTGAAGAGATACAGTGCAGAGTGAAGAGATACAGTGTAGAGTGAAGAGATACAGTGCAGAGTGAAGAGATACAGTGTAGAGTGAAGAGATACAATGTAGAGTGAAGAGATACAGTGTAGAGTGAAGAGATACAGTGTAGAGTGAAGAGATGGAATGTAGAGTGAAGAGATGGAATGTAGAGTGAAGAGATGCAATGTAGAGTGAAGAGATGCAATGTAGTGAAGAGATGCAGTGTAGAGTGAAGAGATACAATGTAGAGTGAAGAGATACAGTGTAGAGTGAAGAGATACTGTGTAGAGTGAAGAGATACAATGTAGAGTGAAGAGATGCAATGTAGAGTGAAGAGATGCAATGTAGTGAAGAGATGCAGTGTAGAGTGAAGAGATACAGTGTAGAGTGAAGAGATACAGTGTAGAGTGAAGAGATACAGTGTAGAGTGAAGAGATACAATGTAGAGTGAAGAGATACAGTGTAGAGTGAAGAGATACAGTGTAGAGTGAAGAGATACAGTGTAGAGTGAAGAGATGCAATGTAGAGTGAAGAGATGCAGTGTAGAGTGAAGAGATACAGTGTAGAGTGAAGAGATACAGTGTAGAGTGAAGAGATACAGTGTAGAGTGAAGAGATACAGTGTAGAGTGAAGAGATACAGTGTAGAGTGAAGAGATACAGTGTAGAGTGAAGAGATACAATGGAGAGTGAAGAGATACAGTGCAGAGTGAAGAGATACAGTGTAGAGTGAAGAGATACAGTGTAGAGTGAAGAGATACCGTGTAGAGTGAAGAGATACAGTGTAGAGTGAAGAGATACCGTGTAGAGTGAAGAGATACAGTGTAGAGTGAAGAGATACCGTGTGGAGTGAAGAGATACAGTGTAGAGTGAAGAGATACAGTGTAGAGTGAAGAGATACAGTGTAGAGTGAAGAGATACAGTGTAGAGTGAAGAGATACAGTGTAGAGTGAAGAGATACAGTGCAGAGTGAAGAGATACAGTGTAGAGTGAAGAGATACGGTGTAGAGTGAAGAGATACAATGTAGAGTGAAGAGATACGGTGTAGAGTGAAGAGATACGGTGTAGATTGAAGAGATACCGTGTAGAGTGAAGAGATACAGTGTAGAGTGAAGAGATACCGTGTAGAGTGAAGAGATACAGTGTAGAGTGAAGAGATACCGTGTAGAGTGAAGAGATACAGTGTAGAGTGAAGAGATACAGTGTAGAGTGAAGAGATACAGTGTAGAGTGAAGAGATACAGTGTAGAGTGAAGAGATACAGTGTAGAGTGAAGAGATACAGTGCAGATTGAAGAGATACAGTGTAGAGTGAAGAGATACGGTGTAGAGTGAAGAGATACAATGTAGAGTGAAGAGATACGGTGTAGAGTGAAGAGATACCGTGTAGAGTGAAGAGATACAGTGTAGAGTGAAGAGATACCGTGTAGAGTGAAGAGATACAGTGTAGAGTGAAGAGATACCGTGTAGAGTGAAGAGATACAGTGTAGAGTGAAGAGATACAGTATAGAGTGAAGAGATACAGTGTAGAGTGAAGAGATACAGTGTAGAGTGAAGAGATACAGTGTAGATTGAAGAGATACAGTGTAGAGTGAAGAGATACAGTGTAGAGTGAAGAGATACAGTGTAGAGTGAAGAGAGACCATGTCATCCCGAGACTGGCCAGGACTACCAATTATATCATCAATGGAGGACAATCAAAGTTTGGTACAACATATAGCTCATGATGTGACTTCTAACCAGTGGTACAACTTCTACCTAATGGTACAACAACGTCTAACTAATAGTACTACAACATGTAACCAACGGTACATCTTCTAACATTCTAACCAATGGTACACCTTTAAACCAATGGTAATCCTTCTAACTAATAGTACAAATTCTAACTAATGGTACACCAACTAACTAATTGTACAAGATACTTCTAACTAATGGTGCAACTTTAAACTAATTGTACAACTTCTAACTAATGGTACAACTTACTTCTAATTGATGGTACAACGTACTTCTCGCTAATGGTACAACTTCTGACCAGTGGTACACCTTATAACTAATGGCACAACTTATAATAATGGTACAACTTACTTCTAGCTAATGGTATAACTTTTAGCTAATGGTACAGCTTCTAACTAATGGCATTTGTCTTAAGTTCGTAGAAGACTCATTGATTCATCCATACCGATATAATTAGACATTTTACTCATCATTTCAATTAAGTTTTCAATTCATATTAAATTCAAGTTTTACTTTAATTTTTTTTTTTCTTAAATTTTCTTCGCGTAACTTTGGGCAGTAAATGACTCCGGTTTCTAGAACTAAAATGCTCATTACCTTAAACTTTAAGTAGATTACTGTTAAACAGGCCCGTAGCGTGCGGGGGGTTGGGCGGGCCCCCCCCCTTCGTTTTGCCTATTTAATAAAATGTATTACCTGCCCCCTGCTATTGCCTGGCCCCTGCTGTAGAATGCCTGGCCTCTGCTGTAGAGTTTTCACGCTACGGGGATGCTTTTAAACCAATCTTGAATTTAACATATAGAATTTAACAAATATAGATAATAAAACAAATATTATGTATTTTTTCAACTACCTTATTCTACAAAGTTATACACTGAAAGAATTCATCTGATTTTCTCGATAATTAAGTCATTTTCCATTAAAATGTTAACCATGTTCATTTTATTGCATACACCGTTGTTAGTAACATTATGTTTTACATCCATCAGTGATCTCCCCTTAAGTAACTCGTTTGTAAAACGAGTTCTTTTTGAAAGGCTACATTGTCTGATTTTGGAATGTGAGGAGTGTGAAGTGGGAAGGGGGGGGGGTGAGTCTAAACTGGTCATTTGGGTTAATGAAATTTCCTTGCCAGGCATGGGGTGATTATTTTGCTATACGAGCAGACGTGTGTGTTATGTTCAAATTTTAAGTTATAAAAACTCTTTTCTTTCAGAGGTGGAGCATTTTTTCACAGAAACAGGTGAAGATCAAACTAGAAATAGGTGAGAAAATGAGAGAATTCATGTAGGATAACTCAATAGTACGAGTAATACACTGTACTCAGTGCTTTTTAAAAAGAAAATGGTACCGGAACACCTATTTTAAGAAATAACACTGAAAATAGTGCAGTAATATACTAGTATACAAAAGTCTACGAAAAAAGGTGCCGGAACGCCGTTCCAGTGCTTTCCGACAGAAAACAAGCACTGACTGAATTATAAAATAATATATATTGTACTGTCATGTAATATGCAGTATGTTAGAATGCACTGTGAGTGCTGTACTAGAATTTAATATTCACTGTTCTGGAATATAACATTCACTGTACTGGACCGCCAAACATTACTACCAGTAATGTTGCTGTTCCTTCAGCTTACATACATTTAGTTATCACTGGGGTGTGGTGATGATAGTCACTGGAGTGTGTGGTGATAGTTGATAGTCACTGGAGTGTGGTGGTGATAGTCACTGGGGTGTGGTGGTGATAGTTACTGGAGTGTGGTGGTGATAGTAACAGGAGTGTGGTGGTGATAGTCAATGGGGTGTGGTGGTGATAGTCACTGGCGTGTGGTGGTGATAGTCATTGGAGTGTGGTGGTGATAGTTGATAGTCACTGGTGTGTGGTGGTAATAGTCACTGGTGTGTGGTAGTGATAGTCACTGAGGTGTGGTGGTGATAGTCACTGGAGTGTGGTGGTGATAGTTGATAGTCACTGGTGTGTGGTGGTGATAGTCACTGGAGTGTGGTGGTGATAGTCACTGGTGTGTGGTGGTGATAGTCACTGGAGTGTGATGGTGATAGTCACTGGAGTGTGGTGGTGATAGTCACTGGTGTGTGATGGTGATAGTCACTGGAGTGTGATGGTGATAGTTGATAGTCGCTGGTGTGTGGTGGTGATAGTCACTTGTGTGTGGTGGTGATAGTCAATGAGGTGTGGTGGTGATAGTCAATGAAGTGTGGTGGTGATAGTCACTGGAGTGTGGTGGTGATAGTCAATGAGGTGTGGTGGTGATAGTCACTGGAGTGTGGTGGTGATAGTCACTGCGTTGTGGTGGTGATAGTCACTGGTGTGTGGTGGTGATAGTCAATTGGGTGTGGTGGTGATAGTTACTGAGGTGTGGTGGTGATAGTCACTGGGGTGTGGTGGTGATAGTCACTGGCGTGTGGTGGTGATAGTCACTGGTGTGTGGTGGTGATAGTCGCTGGAGTGTGGTGGTGATAGTTGATAGTCACTGGTGTGTGGTGGTGATAGTCACTGGTGTGTGGTGGTGATAGTCACTGGAGTGTGATGGTGATAGTTGATAGTCGCTGGTGTGTGGTGGTGATAGTCACTTGTGTGTGGTGGTGATAGTCAATGAGGTGTGGTGGTGATAGTCACTGGTGTGTGGTGGTGATAGTCACTGGGGTGTGGTGGTGGTGATAGTCACTGGAGTGTGGTGGTGGTAGTCAATGAAGTGTGGTGGTGATAGTCACTGGAGTGTGGTGGTGATAGTCACTGGAGTGTGGTGGTGATAGTCACTGGTGTGTGATGGTGATAGTCACTGGAGTGTGATGGTGATAGTTGATAGTCGCTGGTGTGTGGTGGTGATAGTCACTTGTGTGTGGTGGTGATAGTCAATGAGGTGTGGTGGTGATAGTCAATGAAGTGTGGTGGTGATAGTCACTGGAGTGTGGTGGTGATAGTCAATGAGGTGTGGTGGTGATAGTCACTGGAGTGTGGTGGTGATAGTCACTGCGTTGTGGTGGTGATAGTCACTGGTGTGTGGTGGTGATAGTCAATTGGGTGTGGTGGTGATAGTTACTGAGGTGTGGTGGTGATAGTCACTGGGGTGTGGTGGTGATAGTCACTGGCGTGTGGTGGTGATAGTCACTGGTGTGTGGTGGTGATAGTCGCTGGAGTGTGGTGGTGATAGTTGATAGTCACTGGTGTGTGGTGGTGATAGTCACTGGTGTGTGGTGGTGATAGTCAATGGGGTGTGATGGTGATAGTTACTGAGATGTGGTGGTGATAGTCACTGGTGTGTGGTGGTGATAGTCACTGGAGTGTGGTGGTGATAGTAACTGGAGTGTGGTGGTGATAGTCACTGGAGTGTGGTGGTGATAGTAACTGGAGTGTGGTGGTTATAGTCACTGCGGTGTGGTGGAGATAGTCACTGGTGTGTGGTGGTGATAGTCACAGGTGTGTGGTGGTGATAGTCACTGGAGTGTGGTAATGATAGTCACTGGAGTGTGGTGGTGATAGTCACTTGTGTGTGGTGGTGATAGTCACTGGAGTGTGGTGGTGATAGTCAGAAACCACTAATTAGAATCCGCTAGCATTTTATTTTATAAAAAAATTGATGTTAAATATCTCTTCTATAGAAGTTAAATGTCTTCTTCTGACATGCATCTCTTCTACAGAAATTAAATGTCTTCTTCTGACATGCATCTCTTCTATTGAAGTTAAATGTCTTCTTTTGACATGCATCTCTTCTATTGAAGTTAAATGTCTTATTTTGGCATGCATCTCTTCTATTGAAGTTAAATGCCTTCTTCTTGCATGTTTCTCTTCCAGCTGAATAAATTATTTCTCTCTTTATTAGAGTTCCCCTCCAGGGAATGACGATATTTAAATGTATTTGTGCTTGTCATTTAAACATAATGCATAATTCAACATACACCAGCCAGGAAATGTCCAATGAAAATGATGAAGAGAATTAATGAGATTCATTAAAAATTGATTTGATTGGAGGACGTGTCTCGTCTTTTTAAGAGAGATCTGACATTTAAAACAAAACAGAGACTAAGGGGGGGGGGGGGTCAGTTGTTGGATCATCATGATCAAAGTGAGGTCTGCATTAGAGACATGGAGCAGATCACAACAACGGCAGTGTCTGGTGGTATACGGTGCAGCCATTGTAGAGACTAGTAGAGATATTCATATGTCCTTGGTTAAAGTACCTGGCATGGTCCTTACAGAATCAATATTGACTGACTGGAATCGGTACAGCGAGGAGAGGGCCAAAAAAAGGGCAGCGGCCAGGTTTACCTGCACTTAAATCGGCCCTGGGCCCTGGAGGCGTGATAAACCCGCGGTTCTCAAGGGTTACGGGGGGGGGGGGAAGGTTATGCAGCGACACATAATTGTCGTTTAAAACAAACCAAGAGTTTGAAGAAGGTCGCCAGTTCAGTTTGCTGCATGACTCATCACCAAACCACGTGACCAAGTATCGCAATTGAAAAGGTAAGCGCAATCCATTATGAAATATATATATTTATTTATTCGCGAACTTACGTGGGGGTGTAGTCGCCACAAATTGTTGCTAAAACCCGTAACCGGACTTACGCAGAGCCGTTTTATCTACATTCCTGACCCATGATCAGCAAACTCTATTATAAATGGTCAATGGGTATATAACATTGAAGATCCAGTATCACTGAAACTGCACGTGTCCCGCAGGATCATATTCTACAAACAGTGATTCACTAACAACCAACTAGTATGTAAAATAAAAACAAAAGTGGTGATGTACCAACACAGACCCACATAGTTCTACACACAATCATTGTATACAGTCAAGTATAAAGACACACACACCCATACACACAATCATGTTATACAGTCATGTATAAAGACACACACACCCATACACACAATCATTGTATACAGTCATGTATAAAGACACACACACCCATACACACAATCATTGTATACGGCCATGTATAAAGACACACACACCCATACACACAATCATTGTATACGGCCATGTATAAAGACACACACACCCATACCCCCCTACACAATCATTGTATACAGTCATGTATAAAGACACACACCCATACACCCCTACACAATCATTGTATACATTCATGTATAAAGACACACACCCATACCCCCCTACACAATCATTGTATACAGTCATGTATAAAGACACACACCCATACCCCCCTATACAATCATTGTATACAGTCATGTATAAAGACACACACCCATACACCCCTACACAATCATTGTATAAAGACACACACCCATACACCCCTACACAATCATTGTATACAGTCATGTATAAAGACACACACCCATACCCCCCTACACAATCATTGTATACAGTCATGTATAAAGACACACACCCATACCCCCCTACACAATCATTGTATACAGTCATGTATAAAGACACACACCCATACCCCCGTACACAATCATTGTGTAAGTAGTACAAGAAATCACACAAGTTTTCCGGCTCACCTTCAAATGGCCTGATTCCTCTGCTATTAGGACTTCGGTGTTTATCCCTTCATCTTGTTCTCTTCTGTCTATCCGTACAATAGCGAAATAACGTAATCTCCTTACTTTGCCTGACTAACAGAGTGAATATCTTTTACTAAAAACAGTACCCTGAGATTTAAACTGTTAACAAGTGTAAACTTTTGTTTCGTGTCAACTAATTCATTTAGATAACTTTCTTGTTTACAACCAGTGTGATAACAGTAGTGTTACCCGAGTGAATCACGATGACCTACTTATTTCATGAATCGTCCAAATGAAAATAAAACAGACACTAAAAGTTAATTATAATTAGCCAGTTTAACAAAAATTAGAGAGTTTATAAAATAGCAACGAAATAATTTTCACTAACAGTGAGAATGAAACTTGCAGTTCCTTATAGAACTGTCCGGATAAATAGAACTAAGCCTAGATTAAAAAAAAAACAACAAAAATCGAGGCCGGTTCACTCCACCGCTTGCCTCCCCTGGACTCTCCCTCATTATGCATCTCTTCGTTTCTCTCGTCTGCCAGTTGATACCGTCTGCTAGAATCGCTCTGCTTTGGATTTTTGCCTTCGGCTAAATATCCCCCCCCCCTTTCTCCATTTCCCTGCTTACCTTGATTTTCCCAACTGATTACCTTAGAGAAAAAAAATCTTAAGTCAGACTGACCTTCATTATCTGATTTTCTGAATGTACTAAATATAGATTCTAAAAATTGCAATCCAAAAAAACATAATCAAATTCAGGAGTGTGCAACTGCAGACTTAATGGACGCATGCCGCATTCATTAGAGGCACAGGAAATACATGTAGTTTCATGTGGCCTTTAAACCAATCACAATTGTTCATAAAATGCACCAAGAATCTAACACAATGGCAACGTAATGGTTAGGGGGGCCTCACTCCCTTTTATTGTGCGCCCAACATTTTCCCCCTAGTGACGAGGCCCCCTTTAAAAAGTAACATGATGTAGCTCTTGACAGTACATGTACTTGGTAATATTTCAGGAGTACATGAGAAGAAAAAGCGTAATTACATAGCTATTCCAGTTACTTCTCCCATGACTTACTGGAACCTTTTTTCTAGCTGTCTTTAGAAGAATAATAAACATCAGGACCGTTCTCATAGATAACCAAACTAGGCAACCCCTTAGGGTCTAATTGCTGCAGAATACGAGCTGAATTTGTAATAAAATAGTTTCGATTTCAAATCGACCAGTCTTTGAATCAGTTTTCACCTTTATAAATTATACAAAATGGAGAGATCCGTCTATGAATTCAAACAGAAAACCATATTTTACATCTTTTTTTTTGCCGTCAACCAAAGTGTGTGCGTGTGTGTGTGTGTGTGTGTGTGCAGGCCCGTAGCCAGAGGGGGGCTAGGGGGGGCTGAGCCCCCCCCCTGTGCATGACCTGAGCCCCCCCGTGCATGATTTGAGTTTTTTGACACAATTTTAATAATAACGGCGGTATACCATAACGGCTATAAAACATCAATCATTTTGTTTAATAAATCAATAATAATAAAAACTTAAAAGTGTATATTTTGGCAATCATTCAGGCTATTTATATATACTTACATGTATTGCTTATCTAATTTTTGGGCATAAAAGATTGAATCTTATTGAAGTTCACTTCTGGGTATTTTGGGCAGCATTGACATTTGGTGCTTCAACAGCCGTGTGTGAGAGCAGTTTCTCAACCCTCACACGAATGCTCATCCCATATCGCAGATAAATGTTACAAAAGCGTCTAAGCAATCTTTTCCTGCTTGCATTTGAAAAAGATTTAACAGACAATCTGAATGCTGAAGCATTTTTAGGTAAATTCAGTGCTAAACCCAGGCCCGTAGCCAGGTCAAAGTAAGCAGGGAGGCACCAATACCCAGCAAGGGGGCACCTTTACTTTTTCTTTATTTTTTTGCTCTTTTTCTTCTTTTCTTCTTTTTTAAGTGGGGGGGGCACTCCACACCTAGCGCACTCCACACCCCTTGGCTACGGGGCTGGCTAAACCACTAACGTATAATAATATAAGTTCGCAACAAGTGCCGACGAGTGGGGGGCAGGAAGGCCAATGCCCAGGGGCCCGGCGAGTTTTAGGGACCCGGACTGAGCTGGCCAATCAACTTTTTAAAATATTAATATCAGCCCATGCGCCACCGGCGGCGGAACGAAATATTTTAAGGGGGGGCAAGCCAAAATTCAAGGGGGGGGGGCGCCCCCCTTGAAAATTTAAGGAGGGGCTAGACAAAATATGACCGAAAGACAAATTTTACCCCCTTAGTTCAATAATAGAATATAGTAATTCTGTAGCAAGTATTTAATCGATATTATTAAAAAATAATATTAAAAAAAAATGAACATTGAGACTTCTGTCGTCAACTGATTCGTAATGTCAGTTTGTTTACAAATTTAATAGTGAAATTCGATCAGAAAATTTACTGATAATTATCATGAATGATGATGAATATGAAACCGGAAACGGGAAACTCAATAAACAAAAAGTAATTTATGAAAAGATAATAAATAATTGTATTTTCTTTAAAAATTACATTTGCCGTCATTTGGTAGATGGCAATACTTCTCTATACTTATAGTTATAACTGGGAATAGAGAGAGGGAGGGGAGGGAGAGAGAGTAACTGCCAAAAATGTAGTGTATCACATTGCTTTAAGATAAATGTACCCTTTTATTGCATGCAAATAAACCCTTTTTCACTTGTCTTATTTTAAATCTTAATTAAACGTCAAATTACCCTTCTTAAATAAACAGAAAACATTAATTTAAACCCCGACAAAGCCGGGTACTTACAACTAGTTATAAAATATGCCACAACAACTCTCAATATTGTGATTACTTTAAAATGTGAATTAATTATAATTTCTTTCAAATATTAAATTTAAGAAATAAATCAAATGAATTATGAAAATGAAAATGATACATATAACATGAATTACAAAGTTAAATAAATTAAAAGGGGGGGCAGACTTTCAAGGGGGGGGGGGGCCGCTGCCCCCCCCCCTGCTCCGCCGCCAGTGCCAGGGACCCGAAATTTCTGTCGATGGGCCTGTTCGCAACCTTGTAATAGTTTTATATATTGATATCTTCTGAGGACAACTAGCAACTTAAATAAGTTAATAAAATAACATTGGCTTCTGACTTCATTTTTATACATATGTATTATAAAATAATAAAGTACAAACTCCGTGATTTCTGAGTGATGTTATTTAATTTGCAAATTTACTTTTTAGCAGAATTAATTTTATTTTAAATTGAATAATTGCGACTGTTTTTGTTGATAGATCTGTTCTTTGTTTTCAATATTTTATAAGAAATATCACACAATTAGCTAAGCTTTATTCATGCATCTTTGTCGTTCTTCCCGGGTTGAACGTTAAACAAACATTATAATAATATAAATCAGGTATCTATTATGTAACAATTGTGTTGCAGAGCTATTGGTCAATATATTTATAACAGGAATCAGAAATAGCTCAGCCTCAATAAATTTTTATCATTAAAACTCTTTACTATTTAAATTATTTTTAACAAAACTGCAACATGCCATGCATTATTAAAACGTAGTTAAAATTATATATTTCTAATTAATAGCTAAACAATTAGTACTAAAATGCACTATTCCAGATATGGAACTGCAAAAAATTTCTTGGGGAGGGGACTCACTGAGATCCCCTCCCCAAACCCCTCCTCTCCGTTCGCGCCTCCATTTTCGCCCCCCCCCCGAACATTTCTTCGACCCCACCAGGGGCGGATTTAGGGGGAGGGGCCGGGGGAGCCCATGCCCCCCCCGTTATCGCAAGTTTAGGTAATACATCATTAAATTATCGAAATATTTTTGTTTTAAGACCAATTTTCAACAATGAAAACAGTTTTGCCCCCCCCCCCCCGGGGGTCAATGTTTTGCCCCCCCCCCCGTCAAAGTTGTCTAGATCCGCCCCGATCATTTCTTCGGCACCCCCCCCTCGAAAAAAATTTCTTCGCCCCCCCCCCCCGAAAATGTCTTTGGCCCCCCCCCCCCAATCCAATATTCCTGGCTACGGGCCTGTGTGTGTGTGTGTAGAGGGGAGGGAGAGAGAGATTCAGTTTAACTTGTAAACAACCATTTCTCTGAAAGCAAGGGACGTAAACATCTGCTTTGCATAAATATATTAGAATCCCTTTTAAAAACTTCAGATCTACATTTCCAATAAAACTAGATTTTCCAATTTTTCTTTTAGCGAACGGATTGGACTGACATTATCAGTACTTAGGTACAACATGTTCTCACAATCCCAGAATTTAGGTACAGCAATATCTCACAATCACAGTTCTTAGGTACAACAATATCTCAGAATCACAGTTCTTAGGTACAACAATATCTCAGAATCATAGTACTTAGGTACAACATCTCAGAATCATAGTACTTAGGTACAACAATATCTCAGAATCATAGTACTTAGGTACAACAATATCTCAGAATCATTGTACTTAGGTACAACAATATCTCAGAATCACAGTTCTTAGGTACAACAATATCTCAGAATCATAGTACTTAGGTATAACAATATCTCAGAATCACAGTTCTTAGGTACAACAATATCTCAGAATCACAGTACTTAGGTACAACAATATCTCAGAATCACAGTACTTAGGTACAACAATATCTCAGAATCACAGTACTTAGGTACAACAATATCTCACAATCCCAGTACTTAGGTACAACAATATCTCAGAATCACAGTACTTAGGTACAACAATATCTCAGAATCACAACGTATTTCGTTTCAGGCAATCGCTCAAATAAAATCCTTAGTTACCAACCATTATTTTGTAAATCATTTAATATGGATTGTTCCGTCACCGATCACCAAGAACTCGATTTGTTACAGTTGTTGTGTTTCAGCCACCGGCAAGGGGGGAATCTGCCGTACATACATTGTATCCAAATATAAAATCTGGAAATCTTTCAAATTCTTAAACGTTAAATTTCCTAATCAGGTATTTCAGTTTTATTAAGTTAAAAGATGAGTAGATCTGTTGCAGGATTGCCATTTAACTTCACTTAAGTAATGTGAGTCATTACTTTCACTTGAGTAATGTGAGTCATTACCTTAAGTTGAGTAATGTGAGTCATTACCTTCATTTGAGTAATGTGACACTCACTAACGCCGCTAATGGGATAAACAAATTGATAACACCTTGCATTTGAATGGTAAATGCTGGTAAGTTGTTTGTATATTTAATTTAATTTGAAATAAACAACAAGACAAAATTTAAATTTAAACCAAGCTTAGAAAAAAAGTTGCAAAAATAATACCGGATACTTTCACTACTCAGAGAAATGGTACAAACGGCACCAAGATGGCATTGATCGCTAAGAGAAAGGACTAAACAAAGATACAAAAACACAAAAATCAGAACAAGCCAGACGTTCGAATTTAAAAGGCATTTAATATATTTAGTTCGGTTTGTAAATTGTTAGACTTCTAAGTTCTATGTCGTTTGAATTTCGAAAAGGATTTGGTGTGTGTGCATTTTCAAAGTACTGGACATGCACAGAGGCGGATATAACGGCGGGCGTAAGGCATGGGCCCTGTCTACTAAATGGCCCCGACACTTATAACTCTATTTTCCATGTCCTGTATATGTACAGGGGCCCAACAATTTCCTTTCTGCGCCCGAGATCCTAAACAAAACTTCTCCAGTGCGTGCATCATAGAACTACGCCAAACAAAACACTTTACCTTAAACTGTTACCACTCAATACATAACAAAAAATGTTTCTTTTCAAGCTTTTTTACTTTCCACAAAGCGTTTTTCATTTTTTTAAATATTTACCAGGGCTAGGAAGGCAGAAGTCATGAGCATTGCTGAATATTCTTGAACCCAAGAACTGAATGTGTGTCCATACCTTGATGATCTCTTCAAAAAAAAAAAATCACCCTCCTTCAAACGGTTCCTTTAACTCGGTAGAGTATCGAATTTGTTTCAACTTTTATTTTCCTGTGAAAGTGACCACAGGTGCTACTTGTAGAACGTTGTCTGGGAAACAAGGGTAGGTAAATAAGTGTAGACATTAAGTTATTCTGTCAAGAGTTGTATGCTCCTAATTGTGTTAAGACTTGAACTCGATTTACTCATTAGCTGACCTTGGCCCAGACAATCTACGGTGAATTTCTTTTTTTTTAGTTTCAGTGGCGTGTTTTATGTTAAAAAAAATATATTCCAATGAAGTAATTCGACAACTGCAAACCTTTTTTTTTTAACTATTATCTTCTAATTTAACATTTGAGAGATTAGAATCAGTCGCCCTTTGTGTTATCATCGTCAAGTCTACCAGTAACGAAGACTACGTTCAAATCTTTTAGAGCCCGAGGGATTCGGCCACATTGGGGGGTCCTCTGAATTTTGACCTTTGACATCATGACATAAGATAATGTAAAAAAAAAATTTGCCCCCCCCCTCCAGCTGGAACCTGGTGGAGTGGGAGGCGGCTTTCGAATTGGACCCCCTCCACCCACCCTAGTTACGCCTCTGTAATCTTGATCAAACATGATGGTTTCTGGCTAGTACTAAGTGGACTAGCAACAGTCAGACCTAGTGTTACTGAAGATTGTGAAAGATTTATTTAATAGATTGATTGGCACATAAACACACAGTGTATTATAACACATAAACACACAGTGTATTATAACACATAAACACACAGTGTATTATAACACATAAACACACAGTGTATTATAACACATAAACACACAGTGTATTATAACACATAAACACACAGTGTATTATAACACACAAACACATAGTGTATTATAACTCCAACTTATTCAAATATTTCAAGAACATGTAGACAAAAAATGGCATTAAAACAGATAACTGATACCAGCATCATTCAACTTATTAAAACTAAATCTGTTTATGGAACAAGTTAACTGAGCTAATTACAATAATAGATGTTTAACACAAAATGAACAAAACCTTGATTAAAACTTTATTAGTGTAGGCATTATGTGTATATATCAAACATATGCTATATAAAATTAGAGCAATAGAATTCTGATCACTGAAATGAACATATATCAGTGGTTCTAAAAGTGTGGTCCCTGACCCAATGGTGGGTCACAGACAACTTTCTGTTGGATTGCAACAGTTTGATTTTATAATTTAAAGATACACAATCTACAGCCCTATTTCTCTACATTACAAAACTAAAAACTTGTACATCTCAAAAGTAAAAGAGGAAATCTATAAATACTATTCATGCTTTTATTCTTTCTTTTATCAAACTTTCATTTCGCAGGTGGTTTGCAAGATCAAAACTGTTGTCATGATGGAACAATCATGTACAAGTTCGAGAACCACTGTCACATATTAATCAAGAAACAAAATCTTAAAAAAAAAAAATGAACATAAATATAAAAAGATTATATTTTCTAAAGTATTAGTAAACTAGTACATGTACTTATCTACTTAAGGATTAAATTTTGCTTTAAAAATGTAGAGTACAATGCACATTTATTACAAAAAACTCCAACTAAAATGAAAGGGAATACTAATTTTATAACTAAATAAAGAATGTTAGCAAGTGGGAATATACACAAATAGATTGTACATTTAGCTTTTGAAGAAAAGAAAAACCAATTGCCTTGAAAAATGAACATAAACATTGTCCAGGCATTTAAGTTTGGCTTTTATCAATCTCCCCAAATATAATGTTAATATCACATCTGAAAATTGCATTGAACTGTGGAAGTAGTAAAGCATTGATAAACTTCAGAAAAAAAAATATACTTAATTTCGGGAAAAAAGATTTTTGGCAGATGATGTTTACATTATCAATGAACAAAGGAATATAAATTATACATAATATGTATTTACATTAATAATAAATCGGTAAATTTGACAATAAGGAAAATATATTTGTAATTTATGAACAAAATAAAAAAAAAGGCATAGAGTTTCAATAAAAAACAAATGTATATTATTTTATCAAAATTTATAAAAATTTTAAATCCTTGAATCTAAAAAATTAAAAACAAATTATAAAAGAAAGACTGAAGAAAAAAATTTCAATAATATGGACGGAGAAAACACACATTTTCTTTACTTGTAAAAGGTAAAGCAAAAGTCTGATCACAATTCTGCTTTACTGGCAGAAGGTAAGGTGACATGTTTTTAGACCTGAACATTGGTCTCTGAATAATTTTCTACTAACAGGGTCAGTAATGAAAATTAAAAAATATGGACTGCAGAAATGATCCCATGATATGATGTACCTCCACCCCCACACAAAAGTTGGAGGGGAAATGAGGATGTTTCTTAGTGCAAGGAGGTAGAATTATTTCTGGTTTTCCTACTCTAAAATCTGATAGTGTCTTATATTCAGGTGCTTCTTATAGTCCATAAAACACGGTAACTATATAAAAAGATATGTGACTTCTTATAGTCCATAAAACACGGTAACTATATAAAAAGATATGTGACTTCTTATAGTCCATAAAACACAGTAACTATATAAAAAGATATGTGACTTCTTATAGTCCATAAAACACGGTAACTATATAAAAAGATATGTCCTATATAAAGTACAATGTAGGGAAACTTTCAAGTCAGTCAATAATCTGTATCGATTCATACTGAGAAAATACCCTGCAGTGTTATTATTGACATTTAACACAAAAATGAAAAAGTTGTAAAAATACTGAAACAGAAAATCTAAAATACTGACACAGCAACAGAAATAACGGTCATGGAATATGTATCAAGTATTAAACAAGAAATAATATAAATACATGTATTAATGATCACAGTAGAACATTGAAACATTTGTTTTGGAATGAAAAATATAATGTAGCTCTAATAAATTTATCTGTCACATTAAGAAAGAAAAAAAAAAGCTAGGAAGCACTGGTCTTGTTAAAGTTGTAAGATATTAGCGACATGTTAACCAGGATTTGAAATTTAATTTAGTAGCGAATCTAAAAAGTTGTCAGCCCTGTACCATATTTTCAAAGCTGCAAGTGACTGAAATAAGTAGGGCATTGATAAAGGTAGTTGAATCCAACTGAGTTCTCAGCAGTTTCTCCAGGTATTTTACTGCAACTCCAGTGAAATGAGACTGTCACTTTAACAATCTCACAATCGCCCCTTTAGATTTTTCATCAGTTTAACAGACATAGATTGCCATTTATACAGTCACTTCACCAGCAAGTTTTAGAAATATACAAATGAGTATCAATAACAAAATGTTACATATAATAATACAAAATTAGTGTTTCCACTAAGTAGCTAGATCTGATAGGGACGTGTTCACAGATGGTTGTACAAATGTTAGAAGATGATCTTTGTATGCAGGAGTCAAGAGGTCAGCAGCTTTGACACACTGAGAAATGGCAAACTCGTTAGGTTGAATCGGCTCTTAAAAAAAAAAACAAAAAAAATAAAACAGGACAATTATTTACAAACTTAAAGTCATTTTGTATGTTTCAAGTCATTTTTTATGTTTGAAGTCAATTTCTAGGATAAACCTAAACATTATCTATAACTGGAGTGGCTCAATCAGTGTTTTTTCTACCATCTCATTACTTTCATTCACTACATCTTGTAGAAGAGAATATGCTGCTGCTATTTTTTACAACATAAAAAAAATGAACAGCTGAATACATCTCTCATCAATCCTTGTGTGCACACATCTTTTATAAAACTGTTATTTATAAAAAAAAAAACAGCTGTATCTGTTTGCTGTTTCTAAGTAAATATCCATTTGTTGCTTTCTAACACTCAGTCTTCCAGAAATTAATTTTAACACTCAAACCAACACCTACTTAAATTGTAACAAAAACTGCAAATCTTAAAAAAACATGCCAAGTTACCTCTCCAAATGAACTCATCCCTGGCTATGTAGGTACACGCAGGGACACAAAACTGGGCCACGCCAAGGTCATCTGGATTAGAGCAGTTGGACGTCCATACTGGGAGAACAATATGTTCACAGAGCTAGAAGAAATTCGAAAAAATACAGCAAAGATATATTTCAATAAAATAAGCAGCAATCATTGTTCAGTGTCTAGTACTGGCTAGATACATAGTAGAAAAGACGACCTTAAAGCGAGGAGTGGTTATATTTCTCTGTACTTGGCGGCCCACTTAAATACTCACCAATGAAATTTTTAAAAAAATTCAGGGTATTTTAAAAAATAATTGTATGCTTTTTCTTATCATACGTTTTTTTTTTAATATTATAAGATCATTATAATTTGCCATTCAAATATTCTAAATACATGTACTGCCTTTAGATCTTTTAAAATTAATTTTACAATTGAGTTTGTGGGACAAAGGAATGGATTAATTCTATTAAAAAAATTTGTCTTTAAGCCCTCTCTAGGTTTATACTGGCAATTCATCACACATTAATGAATTAATTTGAAAAGAGAAATTGTCTAGGTTTTTTTTAAATACTGAAAATAACACTTATGAAACTAACCTGTGGATAACCCATAAATTTGTCTAGACATTCCAGCTGGTCTGGGGTAAGTTGGTACAAACAACCTTCTACAGAGGAACTGGCATTGTAGCTCAAATTAGGAAATCCACCAACTTCTTTGTCAGAGTTTACGTCAGCTGGTAGGAAGATTAAATTCTATTGAAGACTTACAAATTAGAACATCTAAAAATAACTTAAAATAGTGGAACAGGTTGTTATTATTTTCACCTTTTTTATTGAAGACAAGTTCAAAGCCAAATAATAATGCCCAGTAGCGCACTAAAGGCTTGTCCATCACCGCCAAGTAAGCTAAAATCCTAAATGTTTGAAATAAATAGAGAGAGACCAATTGTAGATGTAATTGCCTTCATCATCTTACAATGAAACACATTTAATATTTATTTATACAGGCTATGGTAAATACTTTTATAACTAATTTTGAGCTTTTGCTGTTTGTATAAATGGATTAAGTTATGGTCACTTAGACAAAAAATACATTTCATTGGTAACAAAAACTTCTATGATCAAGAAATATTTATTTTTCTATTCAATTTGTTGATACAAGGGAAAGAACTTGTTTTAGTGTATCTGATTTTTATGCGCATTAGCACATTTGTTGCATGTTTGTTGAAACATATTTCCAAGATTTACATTTTTTTTAAACAGTTATGTTTTAAAACAAGTTTATTTTAATGAATGACAAATCAGACTTTTAAAGCA
>JAGDYQ010000278.1:798819-813001 GCA_021962125.1 Bulinus truncatus | reverse complement strand
AATTTCTAAGAACAATACTATATTAAATACAACTTGATTTTAATTTTCTAGGTTTAAATAATATATTGAATGATTTAGTTTAGAAACATAAAATTAGTTATATGAATATAATGACCTGTTTATAAGTTCTTTATAGTCATTTAAAAAAAAAAACGTATTAATCCAATCCAAGTTATACATATTTTTATTGCCTTAATAATTGTTGTAAAAAATCCTGACAAATGAATGAAAGTTATTGTTAAAGTTATTTCTATTTTACTAATTTAGTGGATGTACATATTTTCTTTATACTAGAGTTATCTAAATGATATTGAATGTTAATCAAATTTTTTAATTGGATGAGATTGGGTCTGGCTTCTTCATTTTAAAAAATTAGTTAAGTTAAAGAATCTATCCCTGAAATAAATTTTGTACTAAATACATGTAGATTGTTATGTCTCCGGGTAGAGAGATGTTAGAGCGTACTGTCTTGGCTACCAGCGTGATAAACAAAGTGTTACGAGAGCATGTTCCACCAAAAGTTCAACATGTCCATGGACGCCTTCTCAAAGCTAGGTAAGTCTATTTAAGCCTCTGTTTTTTTTTATTTTGTTCAAATAGTCATATATCATAATACTCATTTCCAGTGTGCGTTAAATCGAAAGCGGAAAACAAGAATTCAAAATGGCGTCAACCTCTGTGTCTCGATTCAATTTTTCTTTTTGAAATATCTACAGTTTTCAATAGTTTCTGTGCTTTTAATTATGAAATGTAAAAGTCCCCAATATTAAAAATTAGTAATTAGCATATAATATCATTCAAATCATTGTAGTTTTTGTTACAACAGAGAATTTTAACATCGACATATGTAAACAATAGTAATAATCGAAAATCTCCAACGTCGGAGACGATAAGACTATTGACCGTGTTTTCGTATCTAATTTAGTAAAACAAGTTCTTTTTAAAAGTCGATATAATATTTAAAAAAAGACATTGTGCAAATTTTTATACTAATTAAGTTCTCAGCTTTTAAAATATTTATGATTTTAAATAAATACGGCTTTGAATTATTTCTTAATTACAAAATAACAATATAGACCTAAAAAACTAGGTCAAAAGGCAATGAAAACATAACCAAGCAATATTTTTCTAATAGTACATTAAAACTACACACTTAATATATGCGGCGCGGTGGCTGAAAGGTTATGCGACTTGGCCAAGAATCCATGTTTTTGCAGACTCTCCAGTTCGATTTCTCCCAGAGACATTTTTTTTTATTGTTTTTTTTTTCAGAATATATCCTTTTAGTTATTTTAATGAAAAGTAACTAATTAGATCTCTTTGACATTTTTTTTTTAAATTTTAAATAATTTATTTTTTAGGATGTTGTAAAAAAAAGAAACAACAACTAATTAGATTTTAAATTATTTCATAACTTAAAAAAAAAATTAACACAGAGGCGTAACTAGGGTGGGGGGGTCCAAAATTGAAAGTCCTGCCGGGCCCCAGCTTAAGGGGTGACCCCCAAAATTATTTTTTACATTAAATATTAAGTATTACATTAATCTCATTATATTGTATTCGCTTTCAAAAAAAAGGGGCCCAAAAAGAGGGAAACCCCCGGCCCCCCAATCCTTTATTTTTGGATTTGTTTTTAGTAGTCGATCTCTATGCAAAGGCTTTGCAGGGTACATGTTTGTGTGAACTGGTGGCTGAATGGCTAAGCAACTTAGGTTATTCTTTTTATGCTGACTATCCAGGTACGATACCTCTCTTGGACATTTTTTATTTAGAATGTATCCTTTTAGTTGTTTTAATGAAAAGTAACTAATTAGATCTCTTTGACATTTTTTTATTGAAATAATGTATCCTTTAGGATGTTGTAAGAAAAAGAAACAACAACTAATTTGGTTTTTAACTATTTCATAACTTTAAAAAAAACAAAATAATTTTGAAAAAAATGTATCAAATCTGAACACAGAGGCGTAACTAGGGTGGAGGGGGGTCTAAAATCGAAAGTCTCACCGGGCTCCAGCTTGAGGGGAGCCCCCAAAATTATTTTTACACATTAAATATTAAGTACATAATCTCATGTCATGGTATTGAATGTCAAAATGCAGGGCCCCCAAATTCTAGGTTCGGCTATGGCTTTACAAGTCTATCTTCTTGCAATGGCTTTGCAGGGTACAGCTAGTTATTCTTAATTGTAACTAATTTCTATTCTGTAGACTGAAGCCATTAGAACCAGTACACCTGACTTCACCGACCATACAGCAGTGTAGAGGAATAGTGGCAGGTATTGGGCCATATATAACCAGATAGTTATGAAACATAATAATATTTTCATTATTTACTTAGAGTCTTTCATGGAGAAAATAAAACTTTTTTAAAATCATAATTTTAAACTGATCATTGAATTAGAAATTATTTAAATATTGAATAAGCTTATTAATAAACTCATTGATTGTAATTAGTATAAATGTAAAAGATAGTTGGCCCAATTGAGCTCAAATTTTCACTTGTATGAAAAATACAGGTACATGTACACATTTTTGTTGACCAAACTGTATATCCAGTTTTATAAATTAAATAATGTGAAAAAGTCAGATTTTAACAGTTTCAACTCATTGTAAGTTTTGTATTTTTATTTTTTTACTTAAGAAAATAATGGAATTTAGAGTTTCAAATATTTTTTTCATTGACCCACAGAGACTAGAGCTTACACTGCAAGTAACAGTAGAACATTTCAGAGGTGGAAAGCTATCATGTCAAGTGCACAACACTTCAGGCCACCCATTACAGACCTAAAAGACAATATATCAATAGGAGAGTCTTTACATAGAACGTCTGAAGCTACATCGCCTGTTCCCTCATTGGATCCATCCAGTGAACTTGATTTTGACCTTAATGACACAAATCTAGCAGTCTGCACAAGTAAAGACAATGTCAGGTATAGGTTATACATGTAATGGTCCCATTACAGTATAATTAAAAATAATATATTTTTTATTGTTGCCATTTTCTTAGTATATAATAGAGCATATAAGTTGGAGATAGAAATCAATCTAAAATGAGATTGTATATTTGGTGTCAATACATTCCAGGAAAGGTGGAGTTCTTTATCGGGGGGCTGCACATATTTTTAAACAAGCTTTGGGTCTTTGCTTTTTTTTTTTGTATGATAATCTCTTACATCAGTCATTGATACATTCACTGAATAGAAACATACGAATACTACTGTACTGGGTGTGAGTGGACTTGTGGGATTGGGATCATTTGACAATACATACATGACTGGCTGAAAAATAGCATTGCTGTTGGAGACACAAAAATTAGCATTTAAGCTATATTAAATTCTTGATTAATTAATTATTGAATATTTTTAGCAACCTACATGATAAGCACACATTGGTAACTAAGTCTGTATTGAAACAAAATACTAAATAGTACATCAGTGTATTTGGTGTACATATTTAGGATTCTATCAAATCTTTGTTTTCACAGTTTTTTAATTAACAGCAACAGTGAATTGACAGCACAAGGAACATCTGAATCAGCTACGCTAGAAAATAATGGAGGTATTTTTAATATATAACAGTCATTCAAAATATAACTCTAATACATAGCAGTAATTCAAAATAAGTCTTTTCTTACATCAATTTTGTTTTCTTTATTTTCTTCTAAGTTAAAAAAAATTCATATATCTTTTTTTTTCATGTGCTTGGCCATGCTATAAAACGGAACATTCAAACTTAGAACAAAATTCAAATCGAGGAAATTCAATTAGAACAGAGCTAGTAACAGAATATAATATAGAAAATGTTATTACTCAGGCCAATGACTCAGAAGTTGCAGTGACTCTGAACAATGCTCAAAACAGAAGACCTCAGAGTGCTTTCTATCCACAAGATTCAGAGACTGGATTTAGCTCCAGACCAAAGACTGCAGGAGAAAGTATCAGGCCAAAATCAGTCAGATTCGCAGATGAGAATAAACGACTTTGTTCAGACTCTGTCAAAATTTCTTCTAAAGACAAGAATATTGAAGAGAAGAATAAAATGAATAAAACTAAAGTTTCTTGTCGCCCAGATTCAGGAGATCAAGTACTTCCTGATGACCAAGATGACCAGGGTAACTCTGGTCAAGATGGTGGCTGTAAGAGTGGACATTCAACAGTGACCAGCACTGAGAATGTTAGTAACCACAAGTGCACAGAGGTTAATAATTTGTCTTCTGAAAATAAATCTAAGTCATCATCAAATACAAACTTTGGACTGACAGATGAGGATATGGTACAGTTGAAGCAGAAGTCATATGACAAGGAACCTACACTGCCGAGACCAAAGTCAGCTTCCGTGTTTTATGAAACACCAGCACACAAATCTGACCACCCACAACAATTAGACAGGGTTACACTTGATATTAAATCACATATAGATGAGAGGTTTGCAAATCACAAGAAGAAAAAATATGCTAATGATAAAAATAAAATCAAAGAAATGAAAATTCACAAATGTGACACATTCAAAGATAAGAGAGATGGGTCAATAGAAAAAAATGAAGATGTTGACTGTTTGAAAACTTCCAGTCATGTTGCCCATCTGCCTCCCACTGGGTTGAATCAACAGCTTAACAGTAGGCCCAAAAAGAAAACAACTGATGTTAAAAATAGACCAATCAGTGCTTCAGCTTGCATCAACAAAGATATTTTACAGAAAAAATATAGACCTTTCAGTGCCAACAAAATCACCAAAGTACCAGACAATTTCATCTTTACAGAGAGGAATAATATTTTGAGCAGGCATGGACTTTTGGGTAAAAAGAGGCCATCTAGTGTCCCCAGCAACATGGGGGGTCATGCTGTGCATGGAAATCAACAGCATGCAACCAGTAGGTTCAGACCCAAGTCACCTGCTAAATCTAAAGGTCATAAGAGACTGATTAAATGCAAGCCACACAAATCTTCTAGAAAAGATGAAGCTTTGAACCATGACAACATGACAGATGCCGAGAAAATGTGGAAAGAGCTCCCTGACGATGATGATTTATTAGACGATCCAATAATGTGTAAATTTGATGAACTGGAAAATGAATTTCTGTTGAACAAAGAAGAACTTCAGTCTGGAATATTGAAATATGCAGTGAAAGAAGTGACTGAAGATGTGAAGAGCTGGGAAGATGAACACAAGACAGAAGAAGACAAAGTTGAACAGTTTAAGACAAATCTGGTGAAAATACCTCTGGTTGATATAACAGTAGATGATGATGTGGAGGAGATACTGTGTAGCGGTGATGGGGAAACACCAGATCTAGCCCAGACTCAGGTACATGAATCAAAGGCAGTAACATTTATCAGCTCATTATTGTACAAAAAAACTAATTTGTTTGTACCAGTAAGTAGAAGAAGATGTGTTCAACATCATCATGCACATGCCACGAGAAACGCTAAAGGCAAGAGTGATACTAAAGTTGCTGCTGGCGTTGACGAGGCTAACAGTGTCGGCAATGACCAGAGCAAGTTGAGAAATATAAACGGAGGTGAAAATAGTGTTCTGGATGAAGAGATAATAAATGACTTGTGTGAAACTGCAGCTAATATACTGGGAGGCCAGACAACTGAGATTGAGGGTGGTGAGACATTTAAAATGGACATGAATGAGCAACTCTCAAAAACTCGGTGGCAGCTAGAGCAGGATTACCCTTGTCTCACTAGATTACTCCAAGACAATAAGACCAGCGACCAAATGTGCACCTCTGTGGCAGATAAGGACCTGACTGGCAGACAGAGTCCGACATCAGATGCAGACAGCACCTGTCATGGTGGTCTTTACACAGAGTTGCTTCACGCCTATAGGCGTCACTTTGAGGAGTCCAGTGATGAAGGCAGGGATGATGACAGTCATGAGGATTATGATGAAGGTATAATGACCAAGAGCAAGAAGATGCAGCTTCACCAGAAATCTGCAAAGTTCTCTTCCAGCCATCAGTTAAGTTTGAGAAGAGGCTCTCATGATACACATCCCGACTTGGTCAAACTGAACAAAACAATTGGTGATGTGAATGTCTTGGACACTTTGGCCGTTTCCAAGACAAGACCTTGGAGTGGAACAACCATTGACAGTGGCTTAGAAAGTGATACACCTTCTAATGAAGGAGGTGATGAAAGGGAAGCTGCCATTGTTGAGAAAGAATATAAAAATCTCAATAAAAACCACCTAACCTCCTTCACTAACAATGGAACAAAACCAGATGACCCCATTCAAAAGGCAACTTTAAAATCTATGCAACCAGACACAAAAGTTATCAGGTATAAAGAAAAGTTACTTCCCTAAATTGTTTTATTTAATGTGATTTAAGTTTCTGTCCAGCCACATGTATGCATTATTTCATGTTGACTATTGCATATATTATATTTTAACTTGAACCTTTCTTTTTTCTTACTGTATTTATTTGAATTGTTTTTTTTTTTATTTACTTATATATATATATATATATATATAAGCAATACATATATTTGGTTTTCATCAGTGCCTTAGAAATTGTGGCTCAAGCCAAGAAGCTGTCTAAGTCAAGGTGGGACCATTTATAGTTTTAAAGTAGAACAGGCTGATAGATTGTTCCAAGAATAATGCCAAGTGTAACATGCTTAACAGCAATGTATCTTTTTGTGTGGTCTATATTTTATTTTGTTTTACAGAAAAAAACAGCCAAGTAAAGAAGACATGTCTACATTATGTCATGTGCCTCCTCTGTGTTTTCGACTTAATGCCAGGCCTCCTAGTGGACATTTGTTTTATTTTGCTTATGACCAGAATATGAGCTTGGACAGGTGGCTGAACTGATTTTTTTTTTATTTTTAGTGGTAGCCTCTTACAAAAATAAAAAATGAAAGGTCTACATCAAACACACACAATTATAGTATAGTCTAGCATTGCAATAGGTTAAGGATATATTAGCCTCTTACAAAAATAAAAAATGAAAGGTCTACATCAAACACACACAATTATAGTATAGTCTAGCATTGCAATAGGTTAAGGATATATTTTCACTTTACTTTATTTTCCATTGTTTTACCTTTAAATTACAAAAGTCACATAAAAATACTCTACTTACTTTGAGACTTAGCTGTGTGTTTTTGTAATGTTCTTAATCACCTAAAAGAAGTTATAGGAATGTAGAATGTTAAAACTATGTTTTGCTTTAAAAGTCTGATTTGTCATTCATTAAAATAAACTTGTTTCAAAACATAACTGTTTAAAAAAAAATGTAAATCTCATAAATATGTTTCAACAAATAAAATTATGTGCAAATGCGCATAAAAATCAGATACACTAAAAGAAGTTCTTTCCCTTGTATCAACAAATTGAATAGAAAAATAAATTTTTCTTGATCATAGAAGTTTTTGTTATCAATGAAATGTATTTTTTGTCTAAGTGACCATAGCTTAATCCATTTTAGACAAAAGCAAAAGCTCAAACTTAGTTATAAAAGTATTTACCATAACAGACTTTACTATAACCTGTATAAATAAATATTAAATGTGTTTCATTGTAAGATGATGAAGGCAATTTCATCTACAATTGGTCTTTCTCTATTTATTTCTTCCATTTCAAACATTTAGGATTTTAGCTTACTTGGCGGTTATGGACAAACCTCTAGTGCGCTACTGGGCCTTATTATTTGGCTTTGAACTGGTCTTCAATAAAAAAGGTGAAAATAATAACAACCTGTTCCACTATTTTAAGTTATTTTTAGATTTTCTAATAGTACATTTTCTAATTTGTAAGTCTTCAGTAGAATTTAATCTTCCTACCAGCTGACTTAAACTCTGACAAAGAAGTTGGTGGATTTCCTAATTTGAGCTACAATGCCAGTTCCTCTGTAGAAGGATGTTTGTACCAACTTACCCCAGACCATCTGGAATGTCTTGACAAATTTATGGGTTATCCACAGGTTAGTTTCATAAGTGTTATTTTTAACATTAAAAAACATCTAGACAATTTCTCTTTTCAAATTAATTCATTAATTGGTGATATAGAGATTTATTTGAAATTACCAGTACAAACTTAGAGAAGGCTTAAAGACAACTTTTTTAAATAGAATTAATCCATTCCTATGTCCCGCAAACTCAATTGTAAAATTAATTTTAAAAGATCTAAAGGCAGTACATGCGTTTAGAATATTTGAATGGCAAATTATAATCATCTTAAAATATTTTTAAAAAAACGTATGATAAGAAAAAGTATAAAATTATTTAAGATACCCTGAATTTTTTTTTAAATGCTTTCACTATAGCTCCTAACAAGAGGAAATTTCATTGGTGAGCATTTAAGTGGGCCGCCAAGTACTGGGGTAAAACATTCAGAGAAATATAACCATTCCTTGCTTTTAGGTCATCTTTTCTACAATGTATCTAGCCAGTACTAGATACTAATAAACAATGATTGTTGCTTATGTTATTGCAATATATCTTTGCTGTATTTTTTCAAATTTCTTCTAGCTCTGTGAACATATTGTTATCCCAGTATGGATGTCCAACTGCTCTAATCCAGATGATCTTGGCGTGGCCCAATTTTGTGTCCCTGCGTGTACCTTCATAGCCAGGGATGAGTTCATTTGGACAGGTAGCCTGGCATTTTTTTCTCAGATTTGCAGTTTTTGTTACAATTTAAGTCGGTGTTGGTTTGAGTGTTATAAATAAGACTTGAGTGTTAGAATGCAACGAATGGATATTTACTTAGAAGCAGCAAACAGATAATACAGCTGTTCTTTTATAAATAAATAGAGAGGAGATGAGCTGTTTTTTTATGTTGTAAAAAATACCATTAAGAGCGGCAGCATGGTCTCCCTCTACAAGATGTTGTGAATGAAAGTAATTTGATGAAAGAAAAGTCATTTAGTTTGTGGAAACTCCACAAACTCAACACAGAGCCGCAATTGACCACTCCAGTTATAGATAATGTTAGCAGTTAAGGTTTATCCTAGAAATTGACTTAAGACATTAAAATGACTTAAAGTTTGTAAATAATTGTCTTGTGTTTTATTTGTTTTGTTTTTTTAAGAGCCGATTCATCCTAACGAGTTTGCCATTTCTCAGTGTGTCAAAGCTGCTGACCTCTTGACTCCTGCATACAAAGATCATCTTTTAACATTTGTACAACCATCTGTGAACACATCCCCATCAGTTCTAGCTACTTAGTGGAAACACTAATTTTGTATAATCATATGTAACATTTTGTTATTGATACTCATTTGTATATTTCTAAAACTTGCTGATGAAGTGACTGTATAAATGGCAACCTATGTCTGTTAAACTGATGAAAATCTAAAGGGGCGATTGTTAGATTGTTAAAGTGACAGTCTCATTTCACTGGAGTTGCAGTAAAATACCAGGAGAAACAGCTGAGAACTCAGTCGGATTCAACTACCTTTATCAATGCCCTACTTATTTCAGTCACTTGCAGCTTTGAAAATATTGTTCAGGGCTGACAACTTTTTAGATTAGCTACTAATTAAATTTCAAATCCTGTTTAACATGTCGCTAATATCTTACAACTTTAACAAGACCAGTGCTTCCTAGCTTTTTTTTTCTTAATGTGACAGATAAATTTATTAGAGCTGCATTATATTTTTCATTCCAAAACAAATGTTTAAATGTTCTACTGTGATCATTAATACATGTATTTATATTATTTCTTGTTTAATACTTGATACATATTCCATGACCGTTATTTCTGTTGCTGTGTCAGTATTTTTACAACTTTTTATTTTTGTGTTAAATGTCAAGAAGAACAATACAGGGTATTTTCTCAGTATGAATTGATACAGATTATTTTCTGAAAGTTTCCCTACATTGTACTTTATATGGGACATATCTTTTTATATGGTTACCATGTTTTATGGACTATAAGAAGTCACATATCTTTTTATATAGGTACCGTGTTTTATGGACTATAAGAAGCACCTGAATATATGACACTATCAGATTTTAGAGTAGGAAAACCAGAAATAATTCTACCTCCTTGCAGTAAGAGACATCCGTATTTCCCCTCCAACTTTTGTGTTGGGGTGGAGGTACATCTTATTATGTGATCATTTCTGTAGTCCATATTTTTTAATTTTCATTACTGACCCTGTTAGTAGAAAATTATTCAAAGAGACCAATGTTCAGGTCTAAAAATATGTCACCTTACCTTCTGCCAGTAAAGCGGAATTGTGATCAGACTTTTGCTTTACCTTTTACAAGTAAAAAAAACATGTGTTTTCTCCGTCCATATTATTCACGTTTTTTTCTTCAGTCTTTCTTTTATAATTTGTTTTTAATTTGTTTGATTCAAGGATTGAAAATTTTTATAAATTTTGATAAAGCAATATACATTTGTTTTTTATTGAAACTCTATGCCTTCTTTTATTTTGTTCATAAATTACAAATATATTTTCCTTATTGTCAAATTTACAGATTTATTATTAATGTAAATACATATTATGTACAATTTATATTCCTTTGTTCATTGATAATGTAAACATCATCTGCCAAAAATCTGTTTTCCCGAAATTAAGTATATTTTTTTTCTGAAGTTTATCAATGCTTTACTATTTCCACAGTACAATGCAATTTTCAGATGTGATATTAACATTTTTTTTGGGAGATTGATAAAAGCCAAAATTAAATGTCTGGACAATGTTTATGTTCATTTTTCAAGGCAACTGGTTTTTCTTTTCTTCAAAAGCTAAATGTACAATCTATTTGTGTATATTCCCATTTGCTAATATTCTTTACATAGTTTTCAAATTATATATAAAATTAGTATTCCCTTTCATTTTAGTTTGATTTTTTTTTGTAATAAATGTGCATTGTTCTTTACATATTTAAAGCACAGCAAACTTTAATCCTTAAGTAGATGAGTACATGTACTAGTTTACCAATACTTTAAAAAAATATGGTCTTTTTATATTTATGTTCATTTTTTTTAAAGATTTTGTTTCTTGATTAATATATGATAGTGGTTCTCAAACTTGTACATGATTGTTCCATCATGACAACAGTTTTGATCTTGCAAACCACCTGAGAAATGAAAGTATGATAACAGAAAGAATAAAAGCCACAATAGTATTTATAGATTTCCTCTTTTACTTTTGAGATGTACAAACATTTAGTTTTGTAATGTACAGAGAAATAGAGTTGTCATTATGTAGATTCTGTATCTTTAAATTATAAAATCAAACTGTTGTGACCCAACAGAAAGTTGTCTGTGACCCACCATTGGGTCAGGAACCACACTTTTAGAACCACTGATATATGTTCATTTCAGTGATCAGAATTCTATTGCTCTGATTTTATATAGCATATATACACATAATGCCTACACTAATAAAGTTTTAATCAAGGTTTTGTTCATATTGTGTTACACATCTATTATTGTAATTAGCTCAATTTACTAGTTCACATAAGCAGGTTTAGTTTCTGGTATCAATTATCTGTTTTAATGACATTTATCTTCCTGTTACATGAACATGTTCTTGAACTATTTGAACAAGTTGGAGTTATAATTAATCTATTAAAAAATCTTCCACAATCTTCAGTAGCACTAGGTCTGACTGTTGAGAGTCCACTTAGTATTAGCTAGAAACCATCATGTTTGATCAAGATTTCAGAAGCATACCTAGGGTGGTGGGGTCCAAATTCGAAAGTCCCCCCCCCCCCCGGGCCCCAGCAGGAGGGGGATCGTTAAAAAAATTGTTTACATTAAATATTAAGTACATTATCTCATGTCAAAATGCATGGGCCCTCAAAGAGGCCAACTCCCCCCCCCCTTCAGGCCCCCAAATCCCTCGGTTCGGCTCTGCAAGATTTGAGCATAGTCTCCGTTACTTGTACACTTGAGGGTGATAACACAAAGGGCGACTGATTGCAGTTGTCGAATGACTTCATTGGAATTTTATTTTTTTTAACATAAAACGCGCCACTGAAACTATAAAAAAGAAAGTCACCGCAGATTGTCTGGGTCAAGGTCAGCTAATAAGTAAATCGAGTTCAAGTCTTAACACAATTAGGGGCATACAACTCTTGACAGAATAACTTAACGTCTACACTTATTTACCTACCCTTGTTTCCCAGACAACGTTCTACGAGTAGCACCTGTGGTCACTTTCACAGGAAAATAAAAGTTGAAACAAATTCGATACTCTACCGAGTTAAAGGAACCATTTGAAGGAGGGTGTGATAGTTTTTTGTTTTTTTTCAAAGAGCTCATCAAGGTATGGACACACATTCAGTTCTTGGTTCAGCAATGCTCATGACTTCTGCCTTGGTAAATATTTAAAAAAATGAAAAACGCTTTGTGGAAAGTGAAAAAAAGCTTGAAAAGAAACATTTTTTTTGTTATGTATTGAGTGGTAACAGTTTAAGGTAAAGTGTTTCGTTTGGCGTAGTTCTATGATGCACGCACTGGAGAGGTTTTGTTTAGGACCTCGGGCGCAGAAGGGAAATTGTTGGGCCCCTGTACATATACAGAGACATGGAAAATATAGTTATAAGTGTCGGGGCCCATGCCTTACGCCCGCCGTTATATCCGCCTCTGTGCATGCCCAGTACTTTGAAAATGCACACACACCAAATCCTTTTCGAAATTCAAACGACATAGAAGTCTAACAATTTTACAAACCGAACTAAATATATTAAATGCCTTTTAAATTCGAACGTCTGGCTTGTTCTGTTTTCTGTGTTTTTGTATCTTTGTTTAGTCCTTTCTCTTAGCGATCCATGCCATCTTGGTGCCATTTGTACCATTTCTCTGAGAAGTGAAAGTATCCGGTATTATTTTTCCAATTTTTTTCTAAGCTTGGTTTAAATTTAAATTTTGTCTTGTTGTTTATTTTAAGTTAAATTAAATATACAAACAACTTACCTGCATTTACCATTCAAATGCAGGGTGTTATCAATTTGTTTATCCCATTAGCGGCCTTAGTGAGGGTCAACTGTCCGAGGCCCCAGCGACTGTTGCTAATACAGTAGCACAACTAAACTGTTTCATGCCTAGCACGTGATACTTGACAAAGATCCGTCACTGATAAACTTAAAGTACAAAGTATCAGCTACTCATGTTTTTGATGGTCAACTTTTTTGGTGTCCCTCGCCATGTATCATGTGGCGGGTTCATGGTCCAAATACTTCTAGTCGATATTAAAATAAATATTTAATTTCCCAGTAATGTACTTGTCCATTCAATTTGAAATGACCCTCATTAATCAACTTAAGGTAATGACTCACATTACTCAAGTGAAGGTAATGACATACATTACTCAAATTAAGGTAATGACTCACATTACTCAAATGAAGGTAATGACTCACATTACTCAACTTAAGGTAATGACTCACATTACTCAAGTGAAGTTAAATGGCAATCCTGCAACAGATCTACTCATCTTTTAACTTAATAAAAATGAAATACCTGATTAGGAAATTTAACGTATAAGAATTTGAAAGATTTCCAGATTTTATATTCGGATACAATGTAAGTGCGGCAGATAACCCCCTTGCCGGTGGCTGAAAAACAACAACTGTAACAAATCGAGTTCTTGGTGATCGGTGACGGAACAATCCATATTAAATGATTTACAAAATAATGGTTGGTAACTAAGGATTTTATTTGAGCGATTGCCTGAAACGGAATACGTTATGATTCTCAGATATTGTTGTACCTAAGTACTGGGATTGTGAGATATTGTTGTACTTAAGTACTGGGATTGTGAGATATTGTTGTACCTAAGTACTGGGATTGTGAGATATTGTTGTACCTAAGTACTGGGATTGTGAGATATTGTTGTACCTAAGTACTGTGATTCTGAGATATTGTTGTACCTAAGTACTGTGATTCTGAGATATTGTTGTACCTAAGTACTAGGATTCTGAGATATTGTTGTACCTAAGTACTGTTATTGTGAGATGTTGCTGTACCTATATACTGGGATTGTGAGATATTGTTCTACCTTAGTACTGGGATTGTGAGAAAATGTTGTACCTAAGTACTGATCATGTCAGTCCAATCCGTTCGCTAAAAGAAAAATGGAAAATCTAGTTTTTTTGGAAATGTAGATCTGAAGTTTTAAAAAGGGATTATAATATATTTATGCAAAGCAGATTATTACGTCCCTTGCTTTCAGAGAAATGGTTGTTTACAAGTTAAACTGAATCTCTCTCTCC
>JAGDYQ010000278.1:778060-798319 GCA_021962125.1 Bulinus truncatus | reverse complement strand
GGCATGAAGATCTCAGTGAACTTTACTAGTCATAACGTAACATATTGTGAGGCTAGGCCGGATAACACGGTTAAACGGGCCGCGGTCTGCACGGGTCTGTCTATACAGGTGTTGGTCAAATGAGACACTCATTGACCGTTGGTACGGGCCGTAGTCTGCCATGATCTATACAGGTGTTGGTCAAATGAGACACTCATTGACCGTTGGTCAAGTACGGTTCCTAGTAACACAGTTTTTACTCAAATAACTTTTTATCACTAAATCTTGTTGAACTAAAGTTCTTCATTGTATTCTTCGCTGTATAAAACCCAGCCCGTAGCGTGCGGGGGGGTCTGGGGGGCTGCGTTTTGTCTGGCCCCCTTCTGATATTGGCCTGGCCCCTGCTGTAAACTTTTCACGCTACGGAGCTGAAACCCAGCATTCGTGTCTAATGGACCTGACGCACAGACACTCATGGTATTTACTTTTTTAAAAAATGCCACTAGAAAGTAACACTGTAGCACGACACTCTGTGACAAACATGTACGTTCAAGCTGTAGACTACATAGTCCATGTTTAAACTGTCTTAAATGATCTCGCAGTAACAATGTTACAATAAAAATAATTCATAAGCATTGAATTGATTAGATTTGTTATTTCAAACCAAATGGGTAAATACAAATAATTATTTTTTCGTATTTGATCATTTCTTCCATATAACATTTAATTTTGTTCTATTATAATACATCTCTGTTCTATCATGGTACATTTCTGTTCTATCATGATACATTTCTGTTCTATCATGGTACATTTCTGTTCTATTTAGTTTTGATTTGTTCTGAACGTGACGGTACTTTAAGTGAAAGTTTCGTGCTAATATTTCAGGTCAGTTTGTGATATACAAATGTAAACAAACATTTTCAATTTTCGCATAAAACCATGTTAACAAACTCTGGATGTTAAGATCAATCAATCAAGCCTGTGTGGCTAGTGCCGAGTACTGCCGAGTGCCGCTGGATATTGTGTATGGGGCTGGATGTTGTGTATGGGGCTGGATGTTGTGTATGGGGGTGGGGGGCAGATTGTTTATCATGAAACTGAAAAGTACATAACTTCGTTCTGTGCTTCCACGTGTGCTGTGTAGATTGTAGCTAAACCTAAAATGTAAGTTGGATGATTTACAGTCGGGCTTCCAGTCAGCAGGAACATGTTTAAACCTGACATTTGTTAGATGTGTGAAGTCACTGTAAGGGTGAGATGTTAGATACTTTAAGCCACTATAGGACTGTTTTTATAGCGCCCCCTTCTTTCATCCCCATCATTACATACGGCAGGAAATTTCAGCAGTGGTTCTCACTTGAGATCCAACCTGGGACTCCTTTTTTTTTCCTTTGGTACTTATCAGTAATGGTACTAATACAAGTAGTCCTACATAATCGTCTCACTTTGCGGAACTGTTGGACTCAGGTCACTAAAGCATTGGACATGACCTGGTGTACATTTTTTGTACACACATTATTGTAGTCTACACACAATCTAAACAGTCTACACACAATCTACACACAATCATAACTCTATAATGGTGCTGGATCTAAACCAATAACTAACACACACACACACACAGAGAGACACACCAACACACACACAAGACAGACACACACACATTTCCATATTTCATTATGACCGATACAATCTCTTAATTTCGCATGCTGTCTTTGTTTCTTTATGGAACTTATTTACCATGTTGGTTTGAGTTTTAATAATTAACAATGATGTCATTACATACTACATCCGCTATCTATAGCAGTGGTTCTAAAAGTGAAGCGCATATTTGACGTGCGTTTTAATAACATTTAAATTTATACACAATAAGTGAGAATCATTCTGTGTATAATTATAGTTATATATTTCAATATGTTACTAAACTATATTTTACTAAACTAATATGTTACTAAACTAATATGCTACTAAACTATATTTTACTAAACTAATATGTTACTAAACTAATATGTTACTAAACTAATATGTTACTAAACTAAAATCTTTTCAGTCTTCAAATGAATGACAATTTTATACTTTCTTTGGTCGGTTTTTTTGACTTCGCAAAAATTAAACATCTTTTTTCGGAAGATTCGCGAAAAGTAAAGTTTTTATTTATGGTGGCTTGCGGAGTGAGAACCACTAATCTGTAATAACCACTCGATATTTTTGACTGTCAGTTGAAATAACAGTGAATCTAATACGGGTGTAAATAAATCAAAGGGTTGAGAGTTGCTGACCAGGTGCATATTAATTATATTTCATGTATTCTTTACCACTCTCTCTATATACCACTCTCTCTCTCTCTATTCTCGTCTATGTCACGTGATTCAAGTTATGTTGATTGAAAATATCATGTTCCGCCATTTGTTTCTACCTAATCCTATTCCGACTTCCGACATATCTAGAGTTATTATATTTGACTTTCTATCTCAGTGTATGGCTGTATGCATGTTTATATTTAACAAGCTGTGCTATTTACAGTTTGGCATTGAATGTGGTCCAATATCCTACTGAATGTATAACTACATAACTTGAGTTTGCCACTAAGTCTCCCGTGGTGCCTCCATGGGCATTGCACTATCGGCTATGGTGGGGATGAAAGAAGGGCACCATAAAAACCGTCCATATTAGTGGTTTATAGGATCTAAGAGATTTCATCTCATCCTTACAGGGTTTTCACACACTGAATTTATATCTGTGTATGTGAGAGATTGTGCTACTGAATGTTTATATTTAGCACTGAATTGTCTTTGTAACGTACATACTATGTCTGTGTGTGTGTCTTTGTATAAGACAAGTTGTGCTACGGAATATCTCTCTCTGAAGATGACAATACAGTGTGTGCGACGTAATAAAATCACAGTTCGTGTCTGTATGTACACACTATCTGAAGTTATACATTAGATCTACAAGAAAAAGCTCAAATCTCGCACTACATATCACATTAATTATTATAGGTTGTAGAGGTGTTTCGCTCTGTTTAGCGGCACCTTCATTTTGTAACGCAGGTGTGTGTGTGTCTCGGTTTACGCTGAATTCAAATCGATGTTGTGTATTTATGTGTGTACTGCGAGGCCCGCCCTAATGTCTTACAATTTCTTCCAGGGGGCTTCGATCTCTCAAAGGGCCTAAAAAGGTGAACATCCGGGTTAGTCCCCATGAACCTTGCATCCCCAACTCTACAATGAAGTTATTCAAAGTTTCCACTCCAAAGTTGCTAAGTGTCTATGCATTTGTGTTTATATGTATGCGTATTTCTGTTTACGTGTATATGTATTAGTGTTTAAGTGTATATTTATTTCTGTTTAATGTATGTGTATTTGTGTTTACGTGTTTTGTGATGTAAAGCAAAAAAAAAAGTAAAGTTCCCTTAGCCCTATCGGGTCATCGGGGCAGATGAAGTGTAGAATTCATCTGTTTCTATAAATCGGCATATGAAGGGATTATGTGGTTAGCACAACGCCCAGCCGCCTTTACTTCCCCATATTAAGTCAGGTACCCATTTAAAGATGGGTGGACTTATGGGACGACTTTGCACCAAATAACACCTGGAAAAATTCCTATGTTTCTCATCGAGGATTGAACCCAAAACTCTCAGGTCGACAGTCGAGTGTTTACACAACTCGGTCATCCTTTTGATTTAGTTTCATGTATTCAAAAACGCTACAAAAAAAAGACATGTATTTTGGGTATCGGCCGCCCAGGGCGGAAGACGATTTTGCCGCCCTCTAATTTAGGTATTTCAATTTAATCTATACATCTTTGCCGCCCCCCCCCCTAAAAAGTAATAAAAAGTGCCGCCCGGTGCGGACCGCACCCACCGCCCCCCCCCCAGGTATGCCACTGACTGTATGTACCAAATTGTAACCAATCAGAAAGTGCATCGCTGTTTAAAGAAGTCCTCCACCAATGACTAACAAAAAAAAATGCCGCCATTTTTGTTATTTTCCTATTTAAATAGACACTATAGAATAATACACAAATATGGCGGCTTTCAGAAAACAACTAATTTGAATTGAGGAAGTACATTCTGTATAATTGACGTACTAAGACACTATTAAAATAAAGCACACTACTGTTCTATAAGAAATATCAATATGTTGTAAAATCACGTATCTACACTACACAGCCTGAGTTAGACAGACGTCACCTCTTTATTGACAGGTCGTTCTTGTGTTGGTGACATATGGCGACTGAAACATTGAGTCCCAGATGTGTAAATGTCAACTGATTGAATTAAGAAATATTTCCTAGAGGTCAAGTCTAAGTCTCAAAAGGCAGAATCGATTACGTCTTAATAAGTTTAAAACTAAACAAGTAAAAAAAATAAATAAATACAAATCTTAGAATTAGGTGAATTGGATGACCGCTAGGATCGCCACCTCCATAGCCCCACCGCCCACCACCACTCCCACAATAATTGTTTGGCGTGTCCCTTTATTCTCTGTTAAGTTTGAGACACTCCTCTGAATACCTATTTGTAGATACAGACTTTGGTCATTTAAAACCCACGTTGAATATGAAAAATATTGCCCCCCCCCCTTAAAAATAGAGATATATAAAAGGGTTGAAATTTTGACTGTGCCCCCTCCTCCAAAACTCAGGATCCCGGGCGCGCACCCGTCCTTAATTTCCCAACAAATATTCAACTTGTGATTGCAATGTGGACACTTCTCCTTATGTCACCCCCTCTCAGTATGACCTGAGGTGATACCAGGCAGGTCCAGGCTCCAGGTGGTCAAGACTTTCACTGGAGTTCTCTTGATGTTTCTTTCTGAGCCTTCCACCTTCCTGACCATTAATACGTCATCACAGGGGATCAGTGGTCTCAAACTTTTGCGATTCACGACAATCTCTCTCTCCCCCCCCTCTCTCTCTCTCCCTCTCTCCCTCTCTCTCTCCCTCTCTCTCCCCCTCTCTCTCCCCCTCTCTCTCTCCCTCTCTCTCCCCCTCTCTCTCTCCCCCTCTCTCTCTCTCCCTCTCTCTCTCCCTCTCTCTCCCCCTCTCTCTCTCCCTCTCTCTCTCCCTCTCTCTCTCCCTCTCTCTCCCCCTCTCTCTCCCTCTCTCTCCCTCTCTCTCTCCCTCTCTCTCTCCCTCTCTCTCTCTCCCCCCTCTCTCTCTCCCTCTCTCTCTCCCTCTCTCTCTCCCTCTCTCTCTCCCTCTCTCTCCCTCCCTCTCTCTCCCTCTCTCTCCCCCTCTCTCTCTCCCCCTCTCTCCCCCTCTCTCTCCCTCTCTTTCTCCCCCTCTCTCTCCCCCCCTCTCTCCCTCTCTCTCCCTCTCTCTCTCCCTCTCTCTCTCTCCCTCTCTCTCCCTCTCTCTCTCCCCTCTCTCTCTCCCCCTCTTCCTCACTCTCTCCCTCTCTCTCTCTCCCTCTCTCTCTCTCCCTCTCTCCCTCTCTCTCTCTCTCTCCCTCTCTCTCTCTCTCCCCCCCTCTCTCTCTCCCCCTCTCTCCTCCTCTCTCTCTCTACCTCTCTCTCCCCTCTCTCTCTCTCCCCCCCCCCACCCCAAAGAAAGAAAAAGAAAAACTATAAAAGAAAAAAAAAACTGTAAGTACATTCTCCATTTAGTTCATTAGTCAAATAGTTTATCGATCCACTTACAATTAGCTTTACACTTTAATAGAACAATGGCCGTAGAACAAGAGGTCGTAGAGATGGACAGTAAGTGCTATGGCTATTGAACAGCGGTACTCAACCAGTGGTACGCGTACCTCAAGGGATACGGGAAAGGTTATTCAGGGGTACGCAGCGACATAAATTTCTCGTTTAAAATAACTAAGGTCGCCCAGTTTGCTACTTGACTCGTCAACAGACCACGTGACCTGGTTTCGCCTTAGAGACGTTTATAAGATTTCATTATGAACATATGTACATTAATTCTCGAGCTTAAGTGTGAGGGTTACCCGCGGAAATACTTTCGCATCTTTTGGGGTGCAGTCGCTAAAAAGGTTTAGAACCGCTGCTCTAAAATATAAAGTCAAGTAATGAATATGGGTCAGGGTCGTTCTGTCAGGATTACTAATGGGGGTGCCAATAGTCATATTCATTAAAGGCGGGTAAAGGCAATATGTTTTATTAATGGGCGGTGTCAATAGCCACATTCATTAAAGGCGGGTAAAGGCAATACGTTTCATCAATTAAATCCTCTCAAATTTGATATTTACATGTGAACAAAAACTGTAAAGCTTTTGAATGACCAGCTAAGAAATGTATTTATTATGAATAACTTATTTTTAAGGTCGTGATTTCCTACGGGTCAATTAATCTTTATGCATTCAAACACAGAGGTCAAGGTTACGAATATCCAAGCAATGCAACTGACCAGTTATCCTTCAACACTTAACATTAATGATAAAATATTCAAAGGTATTTTGAAAAAAAAAGGTAACATCGATACCGTTATCTTACTAAACAGATTTTTTACAACAAAATAAACGTTAAGTAATCTGTTTCAAAAAATATTTTCGATTCTTCATCTGTATTTATCTAACTTGTTCTGGCAATGAACGGAATTCTATCGGTATCGACCGATTTCGATTCCGTGGAAGGAATCGATTATTTGTTCTATAGAAATAAATCTAGCGTGTTCGCCAGAACAGTGAATTAGATTCATTCCAGTGAATCAATCGAATCACCAGCCGGGTTATAAATAACTTACATGACCTAGACTTTCTTTCTCCTACAAGGAACATCAGAGAGTTGTTTTTTCTGATTTAACTGTTGGACAGGGTGGCTACTTGTACACTTGTTTCTCTGTCATGGAATGTTCCGAGTGACGCAAATAAAATAAAAACCAGACTGTGAGAAAAGATACTTTTAGAAGAAGGTATATCACAGTTGAGGTGTATCACAGTTGAGGTATATCACAGTTGACAGTATATCACAGTTGATAGTATATCACAGTTGAGGTATATCGCAGTTGATAGGTATATCACAGTTGAGGTATATCACAGTTGATGGGTATATCACAGTTGATGGGTATATCACAGTTGATGGGTATATCACAATTGAGGTATATCACAGTTGATGGGTATATCACAATTGAGGTATATCGCAGTTGATAGGTATATCACAGTTGAGGTATATCACAGTTGATGGGTATATCACAGTTGATGGGTATATCACAGTTGATGGGTATATCACAATTGAGGTATATCACAGTTGATGGGTATATCACAGTTGAGGTATATCACAGTTGAGGTATATCACAGTTGATATTGTGGAAGCTTGCCTTTACGTTTATAAAATTGTTTAATGTTTTGTTATTGGACTTTTGTAAACTCACATACTCACATGAGGGGAAATAAATGTGTAATCAGCACACAGTTTTTTTAAAAATAAAACTCGGTGCATAATGTTTTAGGGGGGGGGGGGCTCCTTTAATAATTTTACAGGAGGGACCCCAAAGTCTTGAGGCCACCATGGGTATAGGGTTCTAGTCATATAACCAAAACATCTATCTATCTATCTATATATATATATATATATATATATATATATATATATATATATATATATGTCTATTTATCTGCCTGTCTGACTATTTATCTATCTATCTATCTATCTATTTATCTGTCTGTCTATTTATCTGTCTGTCTGTTTATCTATCTGTCGGTCTGTCGCCACATACGTGTGTAGGCTATACATAACAGTATTTCCACGTTCAACTTTTTTTTTCAAATTCCTTTTTATGCCATTGGTTCAATAAAGGGGAGAAAACTGCAGTCGTGGGTCACACAAACTCTTCGTTCGAACGTCTTCAAATGATCTCCCCTTTCATCTCCCCCTTATAAGTTTTAAATAGAAAAAAAAATCCCTCCCCCCCATCACCACTGCTCTGCCCGCACACCCAGTTATCTGTGTGGGACCGGGACCTTAACGCGTGTACTAGATGTGACATACCGGTGTTTATAAATATATACATATATGTGTGTGTCTATGTGTGTGTTTGATGTTACAGTACAGGATATGTCTTTCTCTTCAAATTAGAACTATCTCTCCGTGTTTTGTTATTTCCATGTGCAGGATTGATATGTCTACACACATTTCGGATTTATTGTGTAGGGCTGTTAACTTAAGTCAGTGTTAGTAATTATAACGTGTTACTGAATATGTTTAGAGTGAGTACAGATGGTAGGCTGGTATTCAAATGATGATTGATATACTGTGAAATGTTTTTTTTTTTTTGCTTTGATCTAAATTTGGTTTACACACAAAGTTTTCTTGGTTGTACTATTACCATATTTATGTCAACCAAGAACTTTTTTTTTCAGGACTTGATAATTTAGGGATACTCTTGACAGATGTCAGAATAGTATTTCTAAAACCTAACTATCTCTGTTTCTTGATCTATCTATTTGGATTGTATCTATAGCTATCTGAATTAAAACTTTATTTTTCTATTTACAGCTACTTTAACTGTCGCTATATATCTATACTTATAAATATGAATATGATAATATAACTCGATCGATTAGAAAAGGAATTTAACGTGCCACGTGCAATCGATAGATTGATGGTGTGACATCGACCTCACGTACAAGTGACAGATTGATTATATATATATATAGTTAAAATATAGGCCCTTATTTTTGTGAGTAGTTCAAGGAATTAAGTCATGTCATGTGTTCTAATTATAGTATCTTGAATGAGTTAAGACAGACAAACATTATCTAAATATATACGTATTCTCAATCTTTCTCTTTCTTTCTCTCACTCTCTTTATACATTTAGTAAAATATCTAACAGTAGTTCAGAGACATTCTCTCTTTATACATTTAGTAAAATATCTCACAGTAGTTCAGAGACATTCTCTCTTTATACATTTAGTAAAATATCTAACAGTAGTTCAGAGATATTCTATCTTTATCTAATGTAAAACTTCCAATGTATTCTGTGTGGTTGTTTGTTAACATTCTATCTTTATCTAATGCAATACTTAAAATTATTCTGTGGGGGTTGTTTATTAACATTCTATCTTTATCTAATGCACTACTTCCAATTTATTCTTTGGGGTTGTTTGTTAACATTTTATCTTTATCTAATTCAATACTTTCAATGTATTATGTGGGGTTGTTTGTTAACATTCTATCTTTATCTAATGCATAGTTGAGGCCGAAATGAAGTTTCGCGAAATGTTCTACACCACGATGGTACATACACTCTTGTCTCCCATGTACCCACTGATAAGATCTTGAGGTTTCATGACATCTCGAACTCATTGCACACACAGCGCGTATCGGGCTGACTATCTCTCAGCCACTGAGCCCACCCGTCCTGTAAAGTGGTATCGGTCGTACACTGTGGTACTGACCCCTGCCAGCTGTCATTGTTACAAAATGAACAAGCGAGTTCACTGGAAGCGGGGTGTGTTCTCTGGGACTATTGCCATCTTATACTATAGACTATTGTCATCTTATACTATAGACTATTGTTGTCTTATACTATAGACTATTGTTGTCTTATACTATAGACTATTGTTGGACGGTTCCCCCAAGCTGCTAGAGCCGCCCATACCAGTGATGTATCAAACAACAACAACAACCACAACATGTCATATATATCAATACAGGCTTTTTATTTATTCTATTTATGTATTTTTTTTTTAAATGTCAGAACATTGACAGTGTTGATACTTTAAATGTCAGAACATTGGCAGTGTTGATACTTTAAATGTCAGAACATTGACAGTGTTGATACTTTAAATGTCAGAACATTGATAGTGTTGATACTTTAAACATTGACAGTGTTGATACTTTAAACATTGACAGTGTTGATACTTTAAATGTCAGAACATCGACAGTATTGATACTTTAAATGTCAGAACATTGACAGTATTGATACTTTAAATGCCAGAACATTGACAATATTGATACTTTAAATGTCAGAACATTGACAGTATGGAGACTGGGCAATAATCATCACTGGTTTGGACATTAAAATCCTTTGGTACCTGAAACAGGACCGCCCGTAAGGGTGAGGCTACCCTAACATTTCTCCGGGGGTCCGAGCTTTACGGGAAGTGCAAGTTACGCCGCTGTGTTGCTGAAACAAATATCTAGCCCCCCCCCCCTCTTCGTATGACACTCTCCCACGGCCCTACTATTTCTTCTCGTACGTCCGCCTCTGTTTGGTCAATTGTGTTGTCAGTGGACTCCTGACGTGTCAACATGTTATGTGTGCATGACCTATGACCTTCCCCCCCCCACCTCCAGTCTATTCCCAGTGTCTTTTTTTTTATTTTAATTAACTAAATGAAAACATGGCCGGTCTAGAAAGTCAGCTCGTCTGCCAGCAGACGATGTCAGCATATGTCATACTCTGACGCTATCACACGGGCAGACGTGACAGTTTCAAACAACAGACCAATCAATTACACTCATGTCTGGTCGAATGAAGTCAAGGAGAAAATGTACAGGTCAGTGAGGACATGTTACACTGCATACATAAGGACCGTTCACATATTATGTTACATAAGGACCGTTCACATATTATGTTACATAAGGACCGTTCACATATTATGTTACATAAGGACCGTTCACATATAATGTTACATAAGGACCGTTCACATATTATGTTACATAAGGACCGTTCACATATTATGTTACATAAGGACCGTTCACATATTATGTTACATAAGGACCGTTCACATATTATGTTACATAAGGACCGTTCACATATTATGTTACATAAGGACCGTTCACATATTTATGTTATATTATGTTACATAAGGACCGTTCACATATTATAAAAATTGATTATTTTACATATAACACTAAGGACCGTTTATAATATGTTACATAAGGACATTCTCATATTATTATTACATGGACCATTTTACTATATTATAACTACATAGAGGCGTTCATATTATGTTACATGGGATTACGTTCACATATTATGTTACATAAGGTTCATTTACATATTATGTTACATAAGAGGCCGTTCACTGTATGTTACATAAGGACCGTTCACACTATTATAAGGACCGTTTATATTATCAATACGCAAGGCGTTCCCTATGACTTTACACTTGGGACCGTTTGCATATGTTATGTAGACGTTCACATATTATGTTATAAGAACCGTTCATCCGCATATGTTATAAGGACCATTTTATATTATTTACATAAGGGCCGTTTACATATTATCTTATTATAAGGACCGTTCACATATTACATGGGGACGTTTACATTATTATGTTACATAAGGACCGTTCACATATTATGTTATAGGACAGTCTATATTTTCAGGATTGCGTTCATATTGTATTTTGTAAGGACCGTTCACATATGTTACATATGGGACTTAAATTTATATTATGTACATAAGGATGATTATATTTATATTTACATAAGGACCGTTCATATTATATTTTATGATTATTCACATATTATGTTATAACAGGACCGTTACCCATATATTTACGCGGGGCCGTTTATATTATGTTACCAGGACAGATACATATTATATGTTACACAGGACCATTTATAATATATTACATAAGGACTGTTCACATATTGTATTATGGACCGTTCCCATATGTTACATAAGGACCGTTTATATTATATTTATGGACCGTTCACATATTGTATTTGCGGGACCGTTCCCCCATATTATGTTACATAAGGACCGTTTACATATGTTACAGGACTGAACACCTATTGTATTATGGACGTTTACATATTATGTTATTTATAAGGATATTGCGTTCTACATGTTATGTTACATGGGATGATTACCCATATGTTACATAAGGACCGTTTATATATTATTTTTACGTAGGACCGTTCACATATTATGTTACCTGGGACCGTGCATATTATTATACATAAAGATGATTTCATATTATGTTACATAGGATAGTTCCACATATTACCTGGGACGTTTACGTATATGTTACGCAGGGCCGTTCCTCTTATATATTTTAACGGGACGAAAGTCCCACATATATTATAGGCGTTCACATAATATTATGTTACATAAGGACCGGTGACGTTATATGCACTCATTACATAAGACTTATTCCATATTATATTATATAGGTATTTATATTATGTTACATAGGACCGATTTATATTATATCGTACATAAGGACCGTTCACATATGTTACATAAGGACCGTTTACATATTATGTTATAAGGACCGTTCTTTGTAGTGTTACATGGACCGTTCTGCATATTATGCTTTATAAGGCCGTTCCACATATTATATTACGCCTATTCAGGACCGTTCACATATGTTACACGGGACCGTTTACATATTATGTTACATATGGACCGTTTACATGACTTATGTTGTTCACATATTATATTACATAAGGACCGTTCACATATTATGTTATATACGAGACAGTACATATACATAAGGACGTTTATATTATATTTTTATAAGGACATTTACATATTATGTTACATAAGGACCGTTCACACATATTATATTTACATGGATAGTTCACATATATTTATAAAGGACCGTTTTACATGTGCTGTTACGCAAGGACCGTTCACATATTATATTTACATAAAGGACCGTTTTTATATTTATGTTACGCAGGACCGTTCACATATTATGCTTACATAAGTTTATTCACATAATATGTTACATAAGGACCATTTCCCTCTTTTTGCATGAGATTAAATTTTTATTATGTTACATAAGGACTATTCACCATATTATATTTTTATAAGGACCGTTCACATATTATGTTACATAAGGACAGATCACATATGTTACATGGGACCGTTTACATATTATATTACATAAGAGCCGTTATATTATGTTACATAAGGACCGTTCACATATTATGTTACATAAGGACCGTTTATATGTTACATAGACGTTTTTACACTTATTATGTTACATAAAGGACATTTTTACATATTATGTTACATAAGGACCGTTCATATTATGTTACATAAGGACCGTTCCTCTTATGTTACATAAGGACCGTTTACATATGTTACACAGGACGTTTACATATTATGTTTACGTAGGATGATTTATATTATGTTATAGGATCCATTATATTATTATTATTATAGGGACAGTTCACATATACTCTTTATAAAATGACGTTTACATATTATCTTATAAGGACCGTTCTAACATATTATGTTACGCAAGGACCGTTTACATATATGTTACATAAGGACCGATTTATATTATATTTATAGGACCGTTCACATATGTTACATAAGGACGTTGCATATTATGTTACATAAGGACCGTTCACATATTATGTTACATAAGGACCGTTCACATATTATGTTACAGCAGGACCGTTTACATATTGTATTATAAGGACCGTTCACATATGTTACATAAGGACCGTTTACATATTATGTTACATAAGGATGATTTATATTATGTTACATAGGACAGTTCATATTATATTATTACATAAGGACCGTTACATATTATGTTATGAGGACCGTTTTACATATGTTACATATTAAGGACCGTTTTGCATATTATGTTACATAAGGACCGTTTACATATTATGTTACATAAGGACCGTTCTATTATGTTATTTTGCGGGACCGTTCACATATTATGTTACATAAGGACCGTTCACATATTATATTACATAGGACCCAATTCCATATTATGTTACATAAAGATACGTTCACATATATTTACATAAGGACCGTTTACATATTATATTTTACATGGAGGACGTTCACATATGTTACATAAGGACCGTTTACATATTTATGTTTGATTAGGACCATTTACCACATATTGTATTACATAAGGACCGTTCACTGTTATGTTGTAGGACCGTTCACATATGTTATAGATTACGTTTTACATATTATGTTGCACATAAGGACCGTTCACATATTATGTTACATAAGGACCGTTCATATATTATGTTACATAAGGACCGTTCTATTCTTACATAAGGGATCGTTCATGCATAGTAAGGACCGTTTACATATATGTTACATAAGGACCGTTCACATATTATTACGCAGTACAGTTCACATATTATGTTACATAAGGACTTGATTCCACATATTATGTTACAGGACCGTTCACTGTAATTTTATTAGGACCGTTTACATATTATCTTGCAGAAGGACCGTTTACATATCATATTTTATAAGGACCGTTGCATATTATGTTATGGGGACCGTTCACCTTATTTATGTTACATAAGGACCGTTCACATATTATGTTACATTGGACAGTTCCCAAATTATGTTACATAAGGACCGTTCACATATTATGTTGTAGGATGCATTCATATTATGTTATGGGACCATTATAATGCTATTTACTAAAACATCCCCACCCCCTTAAAATACTGTACACAGAATTCATGACATTTCTCTCCTATATGAATCAATACAGACTTCGCCACAAACCATTTCCTTGAAGAAAATTCCCGGATTTTCCTCGGTGTATTTGCACATACCTCGACTCCGCTCCAAAAGTGCAGCTGGAACCACTGCCCACCTTCGTGCCGGCCCCCCTTCTGCGTTTTGTCTGGCCTCTGCTTATTTCTTCTACTTGGTGATAGGCCGGGGGACCCAATGGTCGTGCAGTAAAACGCTCGACTGTCGACCTGAAGTGCCTGGTTCGATCTCTGGTGAGGACCAAGGAGGAAATTTTTCAGTTCTACGTCATATCTCACATTGGTGCCTTCTGCAGCCATTTGCACTATGGCTATGGTGAGAGTGAAAGAACCGTCATTAGTGGTTCATAGGATCTCTAGATATTTCATCTCTTCCTTACAGGGACTTCACACATAGTAAATGTATTACCTACCCCCACCTGCTACTGCGTATTTTCCTTTATAGAATGCCTATAGAATTTTCACGCTTTCAGAGGCTGCGTGCTGACCAGTCTCTAACGTGTATATGTGTGCATGTTTTATTGTGAGGCGTTCTCAGACAATCTTACAATATTGAAAGGAGCAGATCGGTTCTTAGGTCTTTGGTGGCACCGGGTGGTCTTCTTAAAGGGCCCCCTAGGGAAGAAATGGGGGGCCCTTTTGGGGCCCTGATTTTATCCCGCGGAAGCGACTCTGTTAATTCCGGAACTGTTTAAAGATGGGGAAGTATTTACACAGTATGGCTTAGTTTGACCTGTGGGGACACATTCTATCACATAAGCTATATCGATGGACAATGAAGCCTTGTACTGAACTAGTCCCATACTCTGCTGCTCTGTTCGTGCTGCCCTTCTTACGCTGGGCCTTTACACTATGCTATTCTGCTAGAGACGCTACACTATTATCTTTCTTACTAGAACGCTACACTATGTTATTTCCTACTACTAGAACGCTACCTGTTTTTATTCCTATACACATAAAGCTTCCCTATGGCCATTCCTTACTATATAAATTCACCATAGCTAACAGATCGTACCCAACATACTGCTGTATGGCGGGTAGTGTGCTGGTTTGAACATATTTTAACACTTCCTTACATACAGTTGATATTTATAATTGCTTACCCTAACCACCTTCTTTCTACAATTTTCAATTCCTGGTCTACGCTCTTTCTCCACCCCTTTGTAAGTTGTTGTTTCTTTTACCAGGCATGACTTCCTTATTATAATCCTTCATTGTCGCTCTTAGGCGGTCTCTGTAGTTCGATTTCCAGTTGGAATGACCAGATCATCTGACATACATTGTTTTATTATAATTCTATTTTTTTACCCTTAAACCTGCCCCTAATGTTACTGTTGTGATTATTGAGCCACGGTTATGATTGCCCCCACCACCCACACACACGAGATCCATGACCCTCTGGTTTTTCTTAACTCTCCATTAATATTTTCCATCACGAATACATATAATTGATAGTCAGCTATAGTTAATATATGCAACCAATGACATCTACTTAAATGCTTCTTATCTTTACAACCAATGACGTCGCTTGGCGTCATTTCTGTCCTAACAAACCATTTTAATTGGCGTCGCTACCATCCACACAAACAATGACATTTACTTGGCGTCACTTCGGTCACACAACCAATGACATCTACTTGGCGTCATTTATGTCACACAAACAATGACGACTTACTTGTGGCATCACTTCTGTGCACAATGACATTTACTTGGCGTCATTTATATACTGCAATAATGACCATCTACTTAGACTACTTCTGTCTAACAACCAATGACATTTAATTGGCGTCACTCATGTCACACAACCAATGACATTTACTGGAAGGGGGTTGGAACGCTAAATAGGCTGCAGAGTCAACTTGTTTGTCCTGTCTGCATTCATGTAGACAGACAAAGTGTGTCATCTTTATTTGGTATTCATAAGTCTGCCCCCCACCCCTCTCTTTATTGAGCCCTAGACATAATATTGTATTGTAATTGTGTAGCAGATTGTAAAAGGCGATAGGAGTCGACTCATGATCCCTGACATGTGTTAAAATAAACTAACTCCTTCTTGCAGCTTTGATTACTATTTAATATACCCACAAGCCTATACCGTCTCCTTACTCCTGAATACATTTTATTCCGTCCTATACATGTTTGTGTACATAAATTATTATAGTGATGAAGTACAGAAGGTTAAACATATGTCTAAGCGCGAGGAGCTCTTCTATTATATTTTGTTGTGACTTTTGTTTTAATGGTTATTGAAAATAATTTATCAACCCATATTCAGGTCAACAAATCTAAAAAAAAAAAAAGTTGGCGTATATAAATGATTATAAACTATGCATATTTATGTAACGTTCAACTCTATAAAGTCTTTTTTCAATGAGTCATCCACCTGTTTATATTCAAATAATATAAACTATTTGTTGACTTTTGTTTTGTGGTTATTGAAAATAATTTATCAACTTCCGTAAATTCAAAGATTGTGAAGTCTAAAAAAAAATTGTTGTAAAATAGTTATAGCAACTATATATTTATGTAACGTTCAGCTCTCTCGTCTTTTTCAATGAGTCATCCACCATGTTTACCTGTTAAATAATATTCATCCCTTCTGTCGATTTCCGTTCGTAACTTTAGCAGGCTTTTCTACTAGTTTTTTTTTATAAACATCAATGTATTCAATACTAAATATCGATACGAAAAAGAAATCTAGCCCGTGTTTTCGCCAGTTTGATTCAACACTTTTGCCAAAATCTCTTTTTCGTTTACTGCTCTAAATATCCAATTTTATAACTAATGCGATCTTTTAAAAATCTCTTTTTATTATGTACGCATGCGTATTTATTCAACGAAGCCTATACCACATACAGCTTATTCTTCTGCCGCTGGTTTCTTTTTTGGTTTTGCCTATCTAGGTTCGCTACAGCCATAACGTTGGGCGCGCGGCACGCGCAAATACGGGTTCGCCACCAATGTCTTAGTTGGGCGCGCGGCACCAATGCGGTTGGCCACCAATGTCTTAGTTGGGCGCGCGGCACCAAATAGGTTGGCCACCAATGTCTTGTTGCAGGCGCGCGGCACAATGGGTGGCCACCAATGGCTTAGTTGGGCGCGCGGCACCAAACGTTCGTCGCCACTGTTCCAGGTGTAGTGCGAAATAAGAATATATATTGCGGGTGCTGTGATAATATCCAAACAAGGTCGTACAGTTTATTTGTTTTTCATTCATGTCTGTATAATGATTGACTGGGATTTAGAAGCTCTGTAGGTTTAGTTACCATAGATAATATTATTACTTTTACAGTAGAGTCAGTGATATAATTGATGGACTGTAGACCTGGAAGTGTTGCTGGACCCTGAGGCGAAATTGTTTGAAAGTCCCTCAAATCCCCCCAGATTTAAATGGAGTGCTACAAGCAAGTTGGGGAAGTAAGAGAGCCGGCTGGGCGTTGTACTTCGCTACACCAATTATTAAAATGCCGAGGTTATGAAACAGATGAATTCTACACTTCATCTGCCCCGATGGCTTATGGCTTACAATCTGTGGTTTTATTTTATTCACGAAAATTGTCTAACTTAATGCTCTGTGTTACAGCTTCTTTGTGTTGCTGTTGTTTTCGAAAGACTCTATTGTGCACTTCAGTTCATATATTTTACCACACAGGCGTATTTACATTATTTCTATGAGCTCATATTCACTTCAGTTCATATGTTGAGCTATTGCTGCTATGTTTCAATGTCATTCTTTCGTCTGTTCCTTGTATCTTAGCAGATAAAATATTGCGTTGAATGGTAAAACAGCATCACAGACTAGTACAGATATTTAAATGCTTAATAAAACACACACACACAAAGACTACAATAGATCTCTATCTGTGTGCTTTTGTGTCTCGTCTTTCTGACGACAAACACTGTCACTCCCGAAAGTTCACATGGGCATAAACTTTATTGTTTCAAACTTTTATATTTGATCATAACTTTTATCATGAATACACACACAGTGGACCACTGTTGGGATAATCAAACATAGTGGGTTTATTTGCATGGTAGGAGAGAATGAGGAATAGAAGTGTCATGAGTCGGGAGGAAATAAGGTCAGGAGAGATAAAGATGGAATGGTAAAAGGCTATTTAATCGGTCCCTTCTGTCCACTGAATGGTCCGTAATCGTTCAGTTAAGCCAAGATACAGCAGGATTAACTCTACAGAGGCATGTCTTTTCAGCATTCCTTGTAATAGGGTGTAACACATAGTGATGGGAGAGGAGGAGGGGTAAGCATTATAGGTACTGTTTATACAACAATGACAGCCATTCTCATGTAAACTGATATGGGTCAAAAACGGACGGAGAATTTTGGTTTGTAGAGATGGTGATCGAAGTGTCAGGTGGAGTCTCAACAGCATTCGCTGCAGGGATATTCAAAGCATAAAATGGACATAAAGATCAGTAAGGTTTGTAATTTGTGAACTGGTATAGGGTATGTATACTATAGTTGCGGGTTCGAAGTCGCGTAACGTTACGCGTAAGTTACCGTAAATTACGTAATTTGGTGCAATAATGCAAAGTCTTTAGCAATAAATTACGGTAATTTAAAATCTCATATTTGACGGCCATTTTAATTGTTTCTGTCATTCGTTGTGTTGGCAATTGTGATTAATTAATTCTGATAATTCAGAGTACCATCATCGGCCACAAGCGTAAACTAGAAGGTATTCGTTTGGTCAAACAGCGTAAACGCAAAGTATATTGTTTGTTTTATCATTAACAGTAAACATAATAGGAAGCTCTTCTTCATTAAAAAAGGAATAGTCTGGTTAAAAATAAGATAAAATCATAAAAATTTCCGATTAAGTACACAATGCCGCCATGAGCTGTATGGCAAGCGGCCTCAAACTAAACGCAGGAGGTTATAAATAAAAATCCAAAAAAAGTTTTAAACTGTATTATACAGAGTACCGTACCCAGGATTTTTTTTCAGGGGGCCTGTTCAAGTTTTAAAGGCAAAATGTTGTGTTGTTTTTGCCATGATTTTTATCAACGATAACTTTCATTTGACGAGGCTGCAGCCTGTCCACTCTTTACACGGGCGCGGCCTTGATTATCTATACATATGTACCCGATACCATGACATCGCTAGAAAACGTTTTACTGTGCCTGGTGTGCTTCCGTCGATCGCATCAGCCGCCATGCGTATTGCACCCACGTCGACTGTATTTCTTTACGGGTTGTGCTTTAGCGTTTCGATCGATATTTGCCGTCTTTTGCCGAGTTCGGCACCGCGGTAAACCGCGGCGCATTGCACCCGTCCAGCGTCGACCGTAATAGACCGTTCACTGTTGCGTAATGCTTAACGTTTTCGTCAGTACGACGAAATACGTGGACGACGGGCAAGTGTCCAATGAACACAGGCAAAAATAACGAAACATTATTATACCTGTAATCAGTGACGTGAGCAACAAAAGGAACATAAATTTTTCAAGTATAATTGGGCGACACAATGGTGCCGTATTTTGGCGTAACCACGCGTGTATTTACATGGCGTAAATTATCATCACGCAAATTTTCCAATTCGCTATAGTACGTGTACTTTGTGTAACATGTTTACAACATCTTATTTATTTCCGGCAACATAGCTTATATGTATCGATATGTAACTAAAGAACAACAATATATCAAAAAACAATTTGGGTTCTCAGTTAAATCGAAAGTAAGAATTAATACAGCAATGTTCCAGTGTCAAAATATGGACGTTCGAAAAAAACAGGTCCCTGCCGACAAAAAAAAAACCTAGCCTGATCAAGCCTAAGGGGATATAACCATTTGAAAGTTTTGCAGGATACAGCTGATATACATATAAGCTAAAGTGAGCAAAGCGACGTTTAATTAGC
>JAGDYQ010000278.1:693531-777560 GCA_021962125.1 Bulinus truncatus | reverse complement strand
GGTGATAAACGTATGAATTTAGTGGTCCGTGGTGATAAACGTATGAATTTAGTGGTCCGTGGTGATAAACGTATGAATTTAGTGGTCCGTGGTGATAAACGTATGAATTTAGTGGTCCGTGGTGATAAACGTATGAATTTAGTCTTCCCCGGGCATAAATGTAACGAATTAGATTGTACTAAGATTCAAAGGCTGCCGATTAAAACAATATGATTATTCAGGCCGATGATATCATTATTCTAAATCTATGAGAGACAAAAGCTTCAAATGAAATAAGAGTAAATTAGAAAATATGTTTGTTGCATTAATCAATTAATGGGTGTTTACTTACCCTTTAAACTTTTCCCTGCCTCTGAAGATTTCCCATCATGCCTTGATAGTGGGGGTGTATTGAGTCCTGCTGCTGTGTTTGGTTTAGAGGCGCTGAAAGCACTGCCTGGAACAGGATACCTGTACGGGGACGGTTTCGTAGATGTGCCGTTAGAATCCACGGGCTTCGTTGGGCTTATGTCACTGGCTTGGGGCGAGACCGAGGAGCGACTGCCTCGGGGTTTGGGCTGCCACGTTCGCCCAGCGGATCTCAAAGATTCCTGGGATTGTCCGACTCTGAGCTTAGGTGTGTCGTCGTTGTCAGATGGCCTGCGAAGCCCAGTGCGAGAATCCCTGGAAGTGTCCATGTCTCGCGAGCTGGCCCTCGATGTGTCGAACTCTTGGTGGCGGTCACGTGGGCTCCACTCGCGCTCTTTTCGAGGGGGCTCTTGCTTCTCAGCTCTTCTTCGGTCCAGTGAATCACTGTCTCTCTTACTGCGATCATCATCTCGGTCACGGCTGTCACTGTACCTGTCGCGCCTGTCATAATCCCTGTCTCTTCTGTCGACGTCTCGTTTGTCATAATCCCTGTCGCGCCTGTCATAATCCCTGTCTCGCCTGTCGTAATCTCTGTCCCTTCTGTCAACGTCTCTCCTGTCGTAGTCCCTGTCGCGTCTGTCATAATCCCTGTCTCTTCTTTCATAATCCCTATCCCGCCTGTCAACGTCTCTCCTGTCGTAATCCCGGTCATGCCTGTCTGACTCTCTCCTGTCATAATCTCTGTTACGCCTGTCGTGATCCCTGTCTCGCCTGTCGTAACCCCTGTCACTGGAGTCATTGTACCTGTCTTCTTCATCTCTTGAGCTAAAGCTCGAGTCTTTCTCCACGTCGGATTCCCTCGTCACGTGTCTCTCTTCCCTGCTCACTCTAACACCACGATCAGGCTCACGTTTATCAGAGTCTCTGGCAAAACTGCTGTCCGAGTCTGAGGGCTTCCTCTGAAGTATGGAGTAGTCCACGCCCAAGTCTCTGGACCTCGTGCTGAGCCTTGAGCCGCTGGACTCTACTGACTTGTCCAGATCCGTTTCTTTAACAGGTGACCGAAGTTGGGCATTCGCCACCGGACGCTCGGGCTGTGAGACCGGTGACCTCGTTCTATCCTTCCTCTCCTCGGATTCGTTCGATGCAAAACTTTCGTTGTGAACGGATGACGTTCTGGACGAGGTCAGCCTACGAGGTTCTTGTGCGAACTCGGGTACTTCGAATTTGGACTGAAGTTCTGAAACTTTGAGTTTAGATTTGGGCAAAGATTTCTCAACCTCTGTAGGGGATTTGCTTTTTGACAGTTTCGGCTTGGCGAACCAGGATCGTTTCTTCTCGGGCTCTGAAACTTGAGGTGGTGACTGAGTTCTCTCTGGAACTGGTTCATGTCGGGGTGATGGGGCGTCTTCAAATGAATCATCGATGTTCGTTTCTTGGATGTGATCAGGTGATTTAGTTGTTCTTTGAATTTCTGTTTTAGGAACTGCATGTGCTGACAAGAGAGGTTTTTCTAATACAGTTGTCAGTTTTGGTTCCTCTTTGATGGCTACAAGCTCTGGAGAGACATTTATGCTCGGTGGAGATTGGCGATCAGTCGGAGATACACGTATGGCAGGTGATGCTGGAAATTTGTCCGACTCGTAGCTAGAATCAGGGCTAAAGCTTTTCGTGGGAGAAATTGGAGATTTTCGTGTTTTCACGTCCTCTGATGAAGATGACGAAGATGATCGAAAAGATCTAAAAAGACTGAATCCTTTAGGTTTGGCTATCGGTGTGGGATCGTTTACTTCAATAGCTTTTGTTGGTGATTTCTGAACATCCTTAACCTCCTCTGGTTTTTTCACTGGAACTTCTGTCATTGGTTTAATTTCACTTGACTTGGGTCTTGGTGGTGGAATTGGTTTCTGCCTAATCACTGGTTTATCTTCTATTAAAGCTTTAGGCAATTCTGAGGGAGGTTTAATCACTGGCTCTTCTTCTTTCACCAGTACAACTTCAGGCGGTTTCATGACAACTGGAGCTGATGGTAAAGTTAATGTCGGTGCAGCTTCAGACGGTCTGGTTGGCACTGGCCTCAGAATGATGGGCTCTTCTTCCAGCTCTGGAGATTCGACAATATCAGAATACCTCTTCTCTTGACCGGGTCGTTTCAAGATACTCTTAACGTTTGGATCCGTCGGTGAGACGATGACTTTGGGCACCACATCATCGTATAGGTCGTCTTCCTCTGCGCTACCGTTGATGCCGATTGTTTTAGGCGATGGTAAACCCTCTAGAGTCTGAGGCTTGGAAACTGGTGATGTGGGTGGGGCTGGACTTTCCTCGCGCTTTGAGGGTGGAGCTTCTTCCTTTTTCTTTTCGAACATGGCACGAATTTTATCAAACGGCACGATGGGTATAGGCATCAAGGACTTTGGCTTCTCTTTAGAACGTAGCTGTTCACTCGGCAGTTTGACTGGCGTGGGGGTCGTCGGTTTGCTACCGTTCTCAAATGACTGGTTGGCAAAGGAAGGAGTGGTCGGGGCGGATTTTGATGGGTACCTTGGGGAACGGAGATTCCTTGCTGAGGTTGGGGGTTGGACTCTGGTCTTGATGACCACGTTGGACATGGCGGAGGGCGTGGTACAAGGGGAGGAAATGAGACTCGGCGACATCTGCCAAGAAGACATCGTAGACGAGGAGCCATATTTCAACAAGCAGCTGCCACTCTTGGACAAGCTGGACTGCTTGTACCAGTTGGGCACGTTCAACTTCTGCAAGGACTTGCTGATTCTCAGCTCGTGGACCGAGGGGACGCGCTGAAGGTTATCATCCGTAGGGGATGTGGCGAAATGGTCATCATCAATGTTTGTTTCAAGAGTGCACAGACTCTTGGACTTCTTGTACTGTCTGTTGGCGAAACGATTTTTACCTGATCTGGAAGTGGGTGTGTCAAACAGTCCTCCCCCACCTGACCCACTGATTGTGGTGTAGTCGGAGGCGTGTCTCAACTCACTCATGCTGGCTGGTCGGTCTAGTACCTGCCTGCGGTCATCCTGAAAAGGAAAGGTTAGGTCAAACAAATCACTATTAGTTTCTGGGAAAAACGCATCGCCCATGCCTCGGAAGTCTAAATAGTCTCTGGCATCAAGCTTCTGAAGCTGGCTGTACAAATCAGAATGGATGTTGTCAATGGACAACGCCTTGTCCATAATGTCGCGCCTTCCTTTCTCAGTGAATATGCAGTCACTGTGGAGGCATTTCGTGTGAGCTGTGTGAAGGTTACTTTCAGACTTTCTTGTCATGTTTATCATATTCATGATTTTCTCCAACTGCTCCTGACTTCTGTATTTTGAACTGGTCGAAAGGTTCTTTGGTGTGTATTTTCTTTCTTTAGCCGGAGTTGAAGGTGCGGTTTCAGAAGATGGCGCGTTCTGCATCATTGATTCTTTGCGAGCCTCAAACTCCCCAGACAACACATCGCTATTTAGATTCTGCTCACTCAGAAATCTGTTCCTGGACTGGATGATCTTAAGTCTGCTGGGGGTTAAAAGGTGGTCGGGAAGAACGAAAGGGGTTATTTTAGGTGAAGTTGGAGTTGTTGGAGTAGTTGGTGGAGGACCTTGGGTCAAAACCGACTTGTATGGTTTGAATTTCTTCTTGATCTCTTTCATCGTCCGGGGCTTGGCTGGAGCCTGGCCGAACTGAGAGTGGGCCCATGCCATTCCGCGAAATGGAATGGTTAACGGAAGAGTCATTGATCTGGCCGCTGAGTCGGACGACAATGTACCAGGTGAAGTAGCAACCGAGGCTGATGTTGAATCTTGTGGCATATTACTGTCCACACTGTCCATCGAGTGTGATAAGGTTTTCACGTGAAGTGTCTCTTCTTGAACTTTTTCCGCAACAGATTCTTTTTCCTTGTCTCTTTTCTCGCGCACAAGATTGTCATTATTATCTACATTTGTTTTATTCTCTTCAGAGACTTTGTCGCTCACCATCTCCTCATCTTCTTCATCCTCATACTCTTCAGAAGTGTCGCTTTCATCACTATATTCACTCTCACTTTGATCTGTCTCTTCGCTTTTTTCAGATTTATGTGAATCTATTGCAGCCAACTTTTTATCCACCGAAAAGCTTAACACATTGTTCTGAAGAATCGGACGAATTTTCGGACTTTCTTCTATCTTAATCTCCAGTCTATCAATGCTTAGAGACGGGGAGAACAGTTCTGGACCGTCTTCTTCAGCATCGGCAAATTCTAGGTCCATGAGTTCAGGTCTCTCTATTGCTGGACTAGTCATCGTAGATATTAATTTTCTTTCCGGTGTGTCTGGTAATTTCTTCTGCAATTCTTCTGCAATATTTACACTAGTGTTTGGTGACAGCTTCTCATCAACGAAATTGGAGCCAGGAATGACCCTTGTCCACTTCACTGGAGGCGGAGTGACGAGATGGCTGGGTTCAGGTTTGACAGGAGAAGCAGCTGATTTCTCAATGACAGGCATAGTTGGTGGTGTTTTTGAAACTGTTGGCGGCGGAGGCGGAGAGATGACCGGACTGGGTTCAAGTCTTGTGGGGGTAGCCAACAATTTTTCAGTGGCGGCGTTAGGTGATGGTGTTTTGAAAACTGTTGGCAGTGGAGCCACTGGTAATGATACAACGGCTGGGCTTGTTTCAATGTGAGCAGTCGCTGATGGCGTCGCCGGAGTAGTCGGTTCAGCCGATGAGCTAGACCCCGATCGAATTGCATCTTGTGGAGGAATGGGAACTTCCAGCACGACGTCTAAAAGTGGCTCCAAGGAAACACCAGAAAGTGGTCGAGATGGCAAGAAATGTCGCGTATGCGTTTCGGCCAGCATTCTCATATCTTGGGAGGGCGACTCCAACCCTTCCCTGCTGGTACTCCGTAGTAGACTTTCTCTGCTCACACTACGAGACACGCCCGGCTCAGAGTCATATCTTTCTAGTGCGAAACTTTGACTCGAGGTCTCTTCGAAAGAACGGTTCATAACGCCTGTGGATTCTTCATCACCCACTGATGATCTGCGAGATAGGCCGAAATCTTCTTCACTCTGAGCAGTCGATGTCCTCTTTAGTGTGGCTTTCTTAACTTCTGGCTCACCGGTTGCTGCAGTTTCTTCCTCTTTCACTTCAGGCTTTTTGTCTCTCAAAGAATGTTTCCGCGCCAGAGGCACAGGTCTGACCTGTTCCTTGCCCGGGAACGAGAAGACCTCCTGCTTCATGTAAGGTGATGCCAGATTCCCACTCAGAATTCCCGCTGCGCTGAGCGGTGTTTTTAGTGAATCTTGCTCTAAGATTTCTACAGCTTCGTCTTTTTCTGCAATGTGACGCACGAAAGAGTCATAGTCTTCTTCGATGACTGACTCGCTAGCTGCCGGAATGCCACTCAGGAATGTATTGAAATCATCAAATGGATCACATGGTTGATCGAAATCAATGAGTTTTTTCGGCTCTGTTTCAAAGCCAGAGATGGAATGTGATTGCACTGTTTTAGACATCGTAATGGTTGCTGCAGGGGCATTTTTCGAAACGTCAGAAGAAGAAGGAGGAGGAGAGCTTTTTCTTGAAGGTGAGAACAACGCTTCTGGCTGTAACTGTTTGGGTGTATACATCTCAATGGGAGGGGGTGACAGGGTTCTCATCTCCGCCCTGACAACTGGTGTGTAGCTGTCAGGGGTTGAGGCAGATTCAGTTGGCCTGAAGTCTGACTTGGGCCGCCCTGTTACAGCTGGTGACTTAACATCTCCAAGCTCCAACTTGGCGAAACCTTCTTGCTCTAAATACGTTCTCTGCGAGTGAGTTCTTTTATCTAGAACTGGAGTCTCTAAAGAGGCAAAAGGTGGAATCAGTTTATCCTCTTTACATTCAACAAAAGCAAATATTTCCTCTTTCTTCTGGTCGCCACTCTGTCTGTTACCATCACTGCTTATTTCTTCCTCACTTTCTTCGCTTGTCTCTTCCTCTTCTTCCTCCTCCTCCTCTTCAACATCTTCAGACTCACCTTCACTTTCATCAGCATCATTTTGTCGACTCTCTTCTTCATCATCATCATCATCAATGTTGGTTTCCATCTCTTCATCATGATGGTCACCTCTTACTTTCTCCTCTCCACTGTCCACTACAGTAACGGCGATCTGATGCTCATCATGTCCGTCCTCATCAACGTACACCCGCTCTTTCTCGATTAAACGCACAATGGGCCAGCCGCTATCTGTACTGTACTCGGTGGTCTTGTACTCATCCAGGTTCAAATGAAACCCCAGTTTACTCTTAATGTCCACATTGGTCAAAGGTCTGCTGACCATAGCGTCACTCTGCTCGGGGAAATCTTCCTCCAGGGCGTCGTAGGTCTCAAACCCGGCGGCCCCGTACCCGTCCACCTCAATCATGGTGGAGGTGCACGTGCTCTGGCACTCATCATCCAGCACCTCGCTAGTGTCCTCCACGTGCAACCCTAGCGCCCGGTGTTGCCTGATCTCGCTTCTCTTGTCCAGTAGCTCCTTCACCGACTGGAGGGTCCTCAAGATGGCGCGCTCGGGGGTCATGGGCACGACGAACGTCTCCTCGACTATTCGCTCCTCCCACTCCTCGCTGTCCTCGTGTTCTCTCGTCCTTGACCCCAAGCTCTCGTCTGTCATCGCTGACCAGTACTCATTCGAATCCATGACTTCAATATCGCTCTTGTCGTCCTCACGAGAAAATTGCGAATAGACAAATTTGAAATCACCAGGGTGTCTCAGTTCATCGGATGGGACATTTTTATTCTCACAGGGGAGGAAAGTCTCCTCAGAGTCAATAGTTTCAGTTGGAGTTAACTTCCCTTGCTGATCAAATTCACAGTTTTCATTCAAGTCACGTGTGTTCAGGCTATTCTCGTCCCGTATTTCGGGAATGTCCCATTTAGCCTCTGATAATGTCAACACAACGCTCTGCGCGGGGGGTTCCTTCCTTGCGTGTTCCGGGGACCCAAGACCCGCAGAGTCTAAAGCTGCGTAAGATTTGTAGGCCCTCAGGTCGTATTTATTATTATTGTTTTCTCCTCCATAGTCGTCCTCGTCATCCTGCTCACGGCCCTCCTCACCGAAGGCCGGGGCCCCTCCCTCACTCACGTACCTGTCTCTGAAGTAAGCCTCCTCTTTGTCCTCCTCCCCTCTTAACTTCTTGTTGGCGTAGGCGATACCGTCGCTTAGGGGCCTCTTTGTTTTGACTGGGCTAGGCCTGAGCGTTGAAAAAGTGGGGCCGTGTACGGGGCTGTCCCCACTCTCAGCAGACGTTTGTCTTGTGATGACCGTTTGGGCGGACTCGTCGCTCTCAGAATTGCTGTCCTCGGTTAACGTCCGAATGAATTTGTCCGGAACTACCTGGTCAACGTGATGACCAGTCGGCGAGGCGGGGAATGTAAGATTTGTATCTGTAATCCCGTCACTGGGGGACTGAGAATGCGGAAATGAACCGAGATTGTCTCTACGAACGGGCCTGTTTAATTTACCTGTAAGCCTATCGACGCTGCTGCCATAAGAACGAATGTACTTCACATAATCCTCCTGACTGGGGAAATTTGAGTTATCCTCGTAAGAATCACTAGCATCCAAATCGGTTTCTTGAAACGGTGGCTGTGAAACGGCGCGCAGTGCGTCAATACCGCCATGTCTTTCTTCTAGCTGTGTGCGCGCACCGCCGCTTCCCCTTCTCACCGTGTCAACCTGGTCGTCCGGACCAGTAGCCGCGGCCGTGTTTACGTCGTTTAATCTTGAGCTTTCTAGGTCACGTGTGCGACCAGGCAGGTGAGGAGGAGAGGTGGTGACGGGTCGACGCGATGGTACTGCCGTGCTGGGCCGGCTGCCGCCGAGCTGCTGCAACACATGTTGGTCTGACACACGGGAGGACAGGGACGATATGCCGCTGTCGTAATCGCCGTGTCCCCGAGACCGGATTTGATATTGTCCCCGGTCTGATAGTAATCCGTGTTTCCTCTCCTCGTACTCCAGGTCGTATTCGTGTTCCCTGTGTCGGGATTCGTAGCACGCCTTACCGCTACGACTACTGTTCGTGCTGTCACTGGACGTTGTGATTTCGTCCGAATCTTCCTCAATAATCGGCTCTAAAACTGAACAACAAAACAGCTCCTCGTCCGAATCCAACTCCCTGGGCTGTATATCATCATGGGAGTAGTCCGTATCCAGCCCATCGGATATTCCCAGAAATTCATCGTCGGAATCCCTATCGGAGTATTTGTCATCCCCGTCTCTGAAACTATCCCTGTAGGGCTGGTAGTTCTCATCGTCGAGTATGTTTCGGTACTCCTCTTTACTGCTGTTGGCGCCGCCACTGCTGCTGTCGGTGCTGACGTTGAGCTGCAGCTGTCGCTGTTGGTGATATGAGTGCTGGCCGTCACCTCCCAAATCCTCCGCGCTGGAATCGACGAACTGCTCCGTTTCTGAGGAGGAATGCTCCGGCTCCGAGTCCAGATGTGAGTGTACTAACAGCGTCTCCGTGCTGGAGACTGTGCCTTCAGTTACAGCATTGGAATCGAAGCTGTTGTCGTGCTGTCGATCCAACTCGTATCGATCTGTGGCCCGATGATCGAAAGGCTCACCTGCGTGTTTAGATTCCAGTTTTGTGGAATTTCCCTCTCGATGAGAGCGTGCCTGCTGGTGTACGGTGTTTCCCCACACGGGTCTATAAATAGACTCGCTAGGGCTTTCTCCTGTCTCTTCTTTTTCTTCTTCTCCGTCCAGAGGCAGATCCACTGGGATTCGAATGATGGGCTTCAGTGTGGTCGTCTGGTAGCCTATCCCAGCTGTGGACAGTCGACCGCGCCCTATGTTTTCAGTCAAGGCTAGCACCCTCTGATTCAGGGCGTCCAGTTTCCCGGCGGAATACAGTTGCGTGCGTCCGGAACTTTACGTCGCGCCGCCCCGTCATCCGCGAAAGTGGGCGTCGCCGACGACGACGACGGCGATGAGAATGTTGACGACGACGAAAACGTTGATAATCCCACACGTCGCCTACGTTCCTCCTCTGCCAGCTCATCTTCCCTGTCCTCGTCGTTAATTTTATCCAGCAGTCTCCAAGAGAACATAATGGTAATGATGGTGGCGATGGCGGCCGTGAGAAACCGCTCAAACGCCCCGTCTGACTGCGACGGTGGTAGGGGAGGCGCCCCACTTCCTTTCGGTAGCCAACGATCCATTCTCTCTCGCTACTTGCACCACAAGCCACCGAAACCCCCTCTCTTGTCTCACACGAAATACAACTGATAACAAATTGAGTCGGTGCTAATCCAAGCTGTGGGCTATTCAGGCCAAAAACACCGGTACAAGGTACTTGACGAAAACAAAAAATAAGAGGGGGGGGGGCGAAAAGAGGCGGTGGAAATGGTGAAAGGGTTGGGGTGGGGATTCAATTGTCAACCTCTCTCCCTCCGTGCTCCATGTTTTAATCCAACTTGGCTTATTTCACTTCTGTCACACAAGAACAAGGACACAGCAGCGATGTGTGCGTATGTGTGTGTGTTTTGCTTCTCATAACAATGTAAACATTACAACACAAGTAGCTCCCCCCTCCACTTTTGTTTACAGTAATCGAAAGGAATGTTTTGTGTACTGTGTATACAAGATAATGTTAAGAACACGTACACAAGATTGTGTTTACGTTTCAAGTTTGCCCATAGCTTCATGTTATGACGTAATGTTTACGTCTCATTTCCATGTGTCATTCACGTGTTGCTAATTTGCATACAGTGTCAGAAAGCTGATTTAAAAATATAGCATTGTTTCAAAAATAAAAGTAGGTCAGCCTTGACACACCGTTTCCCCAGTTCTGCAATGTGTACACAGGTGGGCTGCGGCCAGAGTGCGGGGCGCTGGTAAACGGCCCTGAGGGGGAGGGGGGAACTAGACCAAAGACCGATTTTTATTACTTTAGTTTCGAAGAAATATTTTTCAAAATCATGATCACTCATGCATGATTTGCAACACATAAAAATGCAACAATGTTTAGTTTTTTTTTTCCTTTTTGTTTCGTTTCATTTGTGATTGTCTATCAACTGTTGTTATATGAAAACGTGTTATTGTATCCAATGTGATGGTAGTTTAGTCCACATCAACACTTACGTTAAATCAAATAATAATCCACAAATCGACATAGTTTATAACCTGCTCTGCACAAGTTATCACAGCAATATATGAGGCACTTTATGAAATATATAAGGCACTTTATGAAATATCTACAAATTGTTTAGCTTCGAGTCAGGCAAAATTTCACATGATGTAGCTTTAAAAGTTCACTTTCTAATGTGACAACATAATCCAGTCTCTAGTCTGTCCGTTATCCAGACAAAAAAAAAATGCCCCATGCATTAAGTGGCAAGTGACCAAGAGTTCACATTCACGGCTCTAAATGAATGGATAGAAGGTCCGTTCTAAGGTCCACTACAATGAAAGAGAGAAAGAAAAAAAAACTACATTCAAACATTCTGTTTTAAGTCGCTCCGTTAAGAAAATCTGGCCTATTTTACTTCTGCCCAATAATCGAATACGTTGGAATAAAAATAAAAAAAAAAAGGGAAGATTTAGATATCGGAGTAGTCGGGTAGAAAGATTAAATCAAAACGAAAGAAATCGATTTTTTTACAACATAAAATAAAAACATGTAATCAAGTCAGAGGTGTATTATATACTAAACGTATCGGTATCGTCGACTGATTCACATTAGTAAACAATGTATACAGTGAATGTACTGTTTATAGTAGGTGTATTGTAGACCTATTAAGCCACATTAGTAAACAATGTATACAGTGAATGTACTGTTTATAGTAGGTGTATTGTAGACCTATTAAGCCACATTAGTAAACATTGTATAAAGTAAATGTACTGTTTATAGTAGGTGTATTGTAGACCTATTAAGCCACATTAGTAAACATTGTATAAAGTAAATGTACAGTTTATAGTAGGTGTATTGTAGACCTATTACGCCACATTAGTAAACAATGTATAAAGTAAATGTACTGGTTATACTTTATAGTAGATGTATTGTAGATCTATTCAGTCACATTAGTAAACAATGTATAAAGTAAATGTACTGTTTGTACTTTATAGTAGATGTATTGTAGATCTATTCAGTCACTATAGTAAACACTGTATATTGTACCATGTACTGCGGATGTATATTAAAAAAAAAGAAGTTCTACGAGTGGGTGGATATAAATTACCCTTCTTGAGTTTTTATAACATTAGCCCTGTGGGCTGTGACACGTTATACCACCAGGTGACACAATCGTGTTTAGGAAAATGTGCATGACATAGAGAGTATGTGCATACATAAACACAGGGTTACCTACCGTTAAGTAGGCCTATACCTATATAGATTTATATATTTACGTTGTTACTGTCAACCTCTGTGGTTCTATTTACGTGATAAAGTGTTTTTCATATACTTAGCCCAGGAATATGTAAAGAATTTCTGTTGATCTTTAACATTGGAATTGTAACAATCGGCATATAACGCTGTTAAAATCCTGATACATTTTTTTTTGGAAGATAAAGAAAACATCGCATGAATTAGTCAGTCTTTGGGTCAGTGGTCAGTTCAATACACACATACACAACATTCGCTGACGTGAGCACAATAAGAAGGTGGTAAAGATTTGTCCCGGTTACAAAAAAAAAAATTAAAACCGCACACAAATTGTTTGTTTTTTCCGGTCAGCACTGAGATGTGTACAACATATTAATATAATGAGCCCCCCCCCCCCCAAACCAATGGTAGGAAGGAAGTGACGTGCGATCAGGTTTGACAAAAAAAATCAACCAGCCAACGACAGACGCGACTTAAACATCGTGTCAAAATTTTGAAAAACTGGAAGTGGGGTAGGGGTGGGGGGGGGAAGCGGTGAAAGGGCTACAACAACGGGCCGATACGCTTCGGTACACACGTGAACCAACCTGTAACCAGTTTTTATAGGGTGAGAAGGAATGTAACATTCCTGTACAAAACTTCCAATTCCCCCCACCTTTCCCAAACCCCAGCTCGACTTATTTTGGTGTGTCAATTAGTAATCTATCACAGTTATGGATTGACCATCTGGTGTGGACGAAAACAATCAACACAGGCTTTACAGCGGAGGGATTGGGGGGAAGAGAAGGAGGGGGATGGTACAAATTAACCATTCATTAGGAGCACGCGATTGGATCAATGATCGATTAGCAAACAGCCTGATACACCGCCTGACCAACAGCCTGACAGACCGCCTGACAAACAGCCTTACACACAGCCTCAAACACATATGTTTATGTACGTCACGTCGAGGTGTTGTTACAGATTAGGTAGAAGATTTAAGTAGATATAGTGGCAATGACGTCTTCCCCATTACATGTGCGACACTGACGTCTTCCCCATTACATGTGCGACACTTGACGTCTTCCCCATTACATGTGCGACACTGACGTCTTCCCCATTACATGTGCGGTACTAACGTCTTCTCAGTACAAGTGCATGTACCTACGTCTCCACTATATGATATCCAACCGTCTGAAACAGGAGAGTTGAAGTAAAATATTTACTACTGTATCTGGGCAACAGTGACTATCTGGGCAACAGTGACTATCTGGGCAACAGTGACTATCTGGGCAACAGTGACTATTTGGGTAACAGTGACTATCTGGGTAACAGTGACTATTTGGGTAACAGTGACTATCTGGGCAACAGTGACTATCTGGGCAACAGTGACTATCTGGGCAACAGTGACTATATTTCCAATAATGTGATTGCGGTGGAGGGTGCTGATGGTTCAAGTGGGTGTGTATAATTCAGTGGTCGGGTTGCCACGAACAACTCAACAACACGATGTTATGGATTGGGAAATTAGGCGACCCTCTTATGCCCCCCCCCGAACTGTCTGTATCATCTAATAAATCTGGTGAATACAGGGCTCTGATAGCTCTGAAAGTTTCTGATCCAAAAGGATCATAAGAACTAATCTTCCAAGTAGTGGGTTCCAATCCAAGCGAAGCCTGTTACATCATCATTACAGCCTAGGAGACTGCGGGATATACATTTAAAGAACCATACAACAGGTCAATATTATTATACAACGGTCCAACGTAACCAATGTAACCATAGCACAGTCCAATGTAACCATAGCACAGTCCATGTAACTATAACACAGTCCATGTAACTATAGCACAGTCCAATGTAACTATAACACAGTCCATGTAACTATAACACAGTCCATGTAACTATAACACAGTCCAATATAACTATAACACAATCCAATGTAACTATAACACAGTCCAATGTAACTATAACACAGTCCAATGTAACTATGTGTTATGTCCCTGTAAGGATGAGATGAAATCTCTTAGATCCTATAAACTACTAATGGGATGGTTTTTATGGTGTCCTTCTTTCATCCCCACCATAGCCGATAGTGCCATGGCCACGGGAGATATAGCTGGGACTTTCACCATGACATGAAATATCCATTGGTCCTCACCAGGGACCCTCAGGTCGACAGTCGAGCGCTTTACCACACGACCACCTCAAATGTAACACGATAGTACAGTACATCAAGCGATTAAGAGTTCTAGTACATACATTCTATGATGCGGGGGTGCCATTTTAACGTTCTCGAGGGGGGCAGGCTCTTAAACTATTACTTCTGTCGACGGTCCTGATCCTACGTCATCAATTATTTATGAGCACGTTGAATGAGACAAGAAACATTCATTATTGTTTTGTTTACAAACATTGTGACGTAGGACGTCGTGTTATATTATGATTGGGTGAGTTCAGGCGATTCATTAGAATGAGCAACCAATCAAAATGACGAGGCGTAAAAGCACAACAAGAGATGAACCACCATGGTGACGGACAACGGGAGTAGATGTTGACATTTTGACACTGGGTGTCTAGATGTGGGGGGGGGGGGAGGGGAACCAGGCACCCACTCCCCTTGACAATTTCTCTTCACTCAATAATTTAAGCAAATGAATTATACAAATACACGGACATGTTACAAATACACGGACATGTTACAAATACACGGACATGTTACGAATAGACGGACATGTTACGAATACACGGACATGTTACGAATACACGGACATGTTACAAATACACGGACATGGTCTTTATTTTCTAAAAGAAACAAAAAAACCCAGAAAACCTAGATCAACCCAGAAAACCTAGATATGTTAATGAAGTGGTTCTCAAAGAGTCGGTGACCCCCTACACCAGACGTGTCGTGAAATCTCAACAGCCGCCCGGGGGTGGACTCATGCGGCCCCATTCCCCGTGGTAGAAAGTGTTCAGTGGTGAAATATAGCGCCCTTAATTGTCGGAGAAACGCTACAGTGGTCTAACAACTTCCACACCATGGATACGCCACTGCCTCATTACGTCACCATCATTACTGGCCCAGCAACGGGCACGGCGCTTCTCACATTAACATTACGGGGGGGGGGGCTTACCTCTTGGTATACATCGTTTAGTTCTACAAGTCTCGTTCACATGACAATACATCAAATCAGTTCTAGATGTTGGGTAGATAGAATGACCAATGGACGTTGGGTGGACGGACGGACACACAGAAAGACATATAGATTGACAGATAGATAGATAGATAGATAGATAGATAGATAGATAGATAGTTTGGTAGATAGATAGATAGATTGGTAGATAGATAGATAGATAGATAGACAGATTGGCAGAAAGATAGATAGATAGATAGATAGATACATAGATAGATAGATACATAGATAGATGAATAGGTGGTTTATTATTATTTCTCTAATGTAATAAACTGCTGAGGGGCGGATGACCAAGCGGTGTAGAGCGCTGCACTACCGACATGAGAGTCCTGGGTTCGATTCCTCGAGTCCACCAAACGTTAGATGGGTCACCTGACTTAAGTTGGGTAAGTAAGGGCGTTGAGCTAACTACACGACCTCTTCACAAGCCGTCAGAAGATGATGTCTACACTTCATCCGCCCCAAATGGCTTATCAGAGCTAAGGTAACTTTTTTTAATAGCCTGCTGAAACTAACGCGATACCCTAACAAATTCACCACTGACTAAATGTGTAAAAGATGTCGCGATTCAAAGCATATAGTGTCGTGTATATTGACTACCATGTTTTTTTTTAGGTCAGGCAACATATATTTTTTTAACGCCCTAGGTAGCGTACGTGTGTCACATTCTGCTTCAGTTACATTTAGATAATTGTGTACACCGTATATATCTCGTCACGTATCATTGCCAATAAGATCTCTTACATGGACAGGAAAAACAACTTTATTTATTTTTAAACCATAGACTGCAGAGGATTTTATTTTTGGCATTGTGAAAAAATAAAAAAAGAGTTTCGACATGTTTCGCAACTTGTTTTTATGTTTGTTAAAATATTTTATTTGTTTGTATCAAGTGACCTAGTAATAAACATATGTATTGTCAGCTGATTGAATAATATCTCAATTGGATCAAAAGCTTATTTTGACTAACATGTCGTTTTGACTAGCAAGTCATTTTGACTAACAGTTCATTTTGACCAGCAAGTCAATTTGACTAACAGTTCATTTTGACTAACAGTTCAATTTGACTAGCAAGTCAATTTGACTAACAGTTCATTTTGACCAGCAAGTCAATTTGACTAACAGTTCATTTTGACTAGCATGTCATTTTGACTAACAAGTCTATTTAACTAACAGCTCATTTTGACTAACAGTTCAATTTGACTAGCAAGTCAATTTGACTAACAACTCATTTTGACTAGCATGTCATTTTGACTAACAAGTCATTTGACTAGCAGGTCATTTTGACTAACTGTTTATGATACCATCTTGGCTGACGCCAGATAATCTTGGGCCCCTGGCAATCTTTACCTATTGGGGCCTATCTGATAACACACACCTATTGATAGCTAAGTAGTTTTATAGCAGATTAGTGTAATAGTTGGCACAGACGGATTTAGGGGCCGGCGCACTGGGCTCGAACCCAGAAGCCCAATAAGGGCCCCGCAATGTATCAACTTTACACTTTTATTATTCTTACTTTACGCCTGTTTTATTTAAAGGGACTCAGAATAGTCGAGTAAGCCTGGGGGGGTCTTTATTCCTAGGCATACCCATGCCTATTTAACAGGGTCATCATGAAAAACAGCCATTTATATTCCAATCTTTTAACTGTTTTAAGTAAGGGCCCAAAACCATAGTTTATCCATGATCCCATTTTCTCTATTTATAAGGCTTTTGTGGCTGTACTTTGAAAAATGTATTTTACTTTGGGCCAATAGCTCACTTCTTTGAACTCGAGTTGATTTTTTTTTTCCGATTAGAAATATGGCTATATTTAGAGATACTACATAATAACAAAAATCCACTGACATAATTCGCACATGGTGACTCAAAATGCAGACTAACCAAACATATTCACATATGAGTCAACTGTTTACATTCATATGTGCTGATATCAAACACACGCGTACACTAATCTCTTTGTCTACCTATAAACACATCTATTTGTATACAGCAGATGTTGGCATAGTGAGACTTCTACATCGACACGATCTCATTCGTCGCTCAACATCACATGTTCATGTTTTCGTAAGAAATAAAATAAATGATTTGATTTTCTGTCAGCTAAAAGTCTACGCTCGTCTGTCTCATTACTAACACCGACCTCATTACTAACACCGACTAGGTTAGCCTGACCACAAAGATTTATCATAAAAACCATGGCTGGGGTTTCTTCCGCCGAAATTTGGTCCGACACCAACACCGGAAAAAGTACCGACACCGACGCCAGGAAAAAGTGCCGACACCGACACAGGCTCCCCAGCCCTGATAACAAAAAAGGGTTATGGAATCTGTCTTGTATATAGTCATACATGGGTTTTCGTTGAATTTTTTTTTTGGGAGAATATCAATTAGAAATAATAAACGCCAAAGTTTAATAGACTCACACTCCAGTGTGTGGAGCCAACGCCAAAGTTTAATATACTCACACTCCAGTGTGTGGGGCCAACGCCAAAGTTTAATAGACTCACACTCCAGTGTGTGGAGCCAACGCCAAAGTTTAATAGGCTCACACTCCAGTGTGTGGAGCCAACGCCAAAGTTTAATAGACTCACACTCCAGTGTGTGGAGCCAACGCCAAAGTTTAATAGACTCACACTCCAGTGTGTGGAGCCAACGCCAAAGTTAAATAGACTCACACTCCAGTGTGTGGAGCCTAGGATGTGAGCAAGAGTTGCATGGTGTGAGTTACGGGTTTGAATCCGAACGATTCCACTCAACTTTGCAAACTTGGTTAAGGCGAAAATATGATAAAGACGTATGTGTGTGTGTGTGTGTGTGTGTGCGGGTAGTGCTATGCCTGTGTCCTCCGTCTTGCTATCAACAGCTGGCGATGTATGAAAGAAAAGCGACTAACAGCGACGCGATTACTACAGGCCGTTCAATACCACAACCAAACAGAACCATATGTGTGTCTGTGCACCTATGTGCGTGTACCACAGTGGACACTCACGTCACATCTGGGCACACAGTCAATCAACCCCCCCCCCCATTTCGTAAGTAACGCTTTTATTTAATGCCACTTGTACCGTGAGCGCGTTTATAATATGCCGGCGTGTGATAGATTGTACGTGACGGTGCTTTGGGTTTTTTCAGAGTGAGCAACACGCATCAATACTAAAATGAGCTGACTGGCACAGACATAATACAATAGCCGTCAATTAACTAATGGGTCTGTCACTTTAGTCATTCATAACAAAGGGTGACGATAATGCATGGTCTTCATTTGAGCACAGCGTGAATAAATTCAAAGAAGCAAGTTAATGAACTATTAAACGATGAAGAAGCTAAGATATGAAATATATTAACAAAGCAATACAGTTGAGAGGAATTAAAATGTGTGCGCTCCGCCTACCGTCAAACCGTCTACATACACATTGACTGAAGACAAACGAATTGAATGCCGTCATTAGTTTAGCATGTGAATACGTATCAATGAATTAGTTTACCTGGTTTTGTCAACATTGTCTGAAAGTAAAACTTCTCTTAATGCATCAAACAAAATCTATTTTTTTAATTAATGTGGGTTAACTAAACTAAACTAGTGTAATATAGCGGGCAGTAAGGAATTGAATTGATCAATAAACAACTACATGCTACAGCACTCTAGGCCAGGGGTGGGCACAAATGTTGACCCGGGGGCCGCAATAGGTTTTAATATTGTGTAGAAGGATGAAATGTTTAAACTAAGCATAGCATGTAGACTACATTTAATTGTCGTTAATCGAGGGACACAGAAAACTAGGGAGCGACCGATATGCCTTTTTACCGATAGTCCGATACCGATATTTTCCCCCAGCATTTTTACCGATACCGATATTTTATTTTTAGGGGCTGTCCATTATTTATGTCAACAAATTTTTGGTGATTTTTACCTCCCCTCCCCCTTGTCAACAACTTGTCAAACTTCCAGAGACCCCCCCCCTATAAAATTACGTCAACATTTGATTACCCCCCCCCCTAAAAAGGTGGCTTCCAAAATGTTTATGTGGCAAAATTAGTAGGAATATAGTTAGTTTAATTAAAATACTGAATGTTAAGCGAGTGTGTAACACAGAACTACAAACGCTGCTTAATTTTCCTATTTATTAAGTAATTATATTAAATTTAAAAAAGTAACATTGTTGACGTCAACTTTTCTTGACCTCCCCCCTCCCCCTTGTCAACAATTGTCAAAAATTTTCTGACCCCCCCTCCCCCCTATTTTGTTGACGTAATTAATGGACAGCCCCTTAAGCAACAACAATGCCAATTGCCAAACACGTGTTTCTCTCGTGCTAATACAGCTAATGACGTATGTCAACCCATGCTTACCCCATCCCTGTCATATTTCGTGACACTTCGCCGACACGTAAGTCTTGTTTCCCCCCCCCCCCTCCAACTTCCCATCCCAACAAAAAATACGCACAGATGTTAACTAATTGTATCATTTAAGGTCATACATTAGAATTAAGAAATGCCAATCCTATTGTTTCAAGGTCGTATCTCTGATGTATACGTGACAATTTCTGTGTACGGGTTTTTTTTCCCTTTTTTTTTTAAATCTTGTCTGATCTGGTTATAGAATTGGGTTATTTACTGATTTTCTTTTCTGCAACTCTGTTGTGAAAAAAAAAAACAATGTATCGGCAGCCAAAAACGGCCGGTCCGACAGTTAACCCATAGTGCCAATATCGGTTCGACTATCGGTCGCTCCCTAGAACAATCGGCCGATCCGATATTAACCGATAGTGCCAATATCGGTCCGATACCGATAGCGATCCGATTATCGGTCGCTCCCTACAGAAAACATTGAAAATGGGCTGTCCATGGCTTACGGGCCGTTGTTTTGATTAGACTATAAGCCGCATGAAAGGTTTTAATCATTGATTTACTTGTTTCTTGCATCTGTTGACTTTTCCAAATAAACATGTTGTGTACGTTTAGTAAAAGAAATCGCCAGCTACGCAATAATAGGTAGTTAACGTAATATTTGAATACTTCAACATGCACCACTGTTAGCGAGGTATAATATGACAAACATGCACCACTGTTAGCGAGGTATAATATGACAAACATGCACCAGTGTTATCAAGGTATAATATGACAAACATGCACCACCGTTAACGAGGTATAATATGACAAACATGCACCACTGTTAGCGAGGTATAATATGACAAACATGCACCACCGTTAACGAGGTATAATATGACAAACATGCACCACTGTTAACGAGGTATAATATGACAAACATGCACCACTGTTAACGAGGTATAATATGACAAACATGCACCACTGTTAACGAGGTATAATATAACAAACATGCACCACTGTTAGCGAGGTATAATATGACAAACATGCACCACCGTTAAGGATGTATAATATGACAACCATGCACCACTGTTAGCGAGGTATATATATGACAAACATGCACCACTGTTAACGAGGTATAATATGACAAACATGCACCACCGTTAACGAGGTATAATATGACAAACATGCACCACCGTTAACGAGGTATAATATGACAAACATGCACCACCGTTAACGAGGTATAATATAACGAACATGCACCACTGTTAGCGAGGTATAATATGACAAACATGCACCACCGTTAACGAGGTATAATATGACAAACATGCACCACTGTTAGCGAGGTATATATATGACAAACATGCACCACTGTTAACGAGGTATAATATGACAAACATGCACCAAGTTATTGTACAATCATATTATATTAAAGCGTGCACCCATTTAGTCCCATATATCACCAGACGTGAATTTATTTTTTCTAATGGCCCATTATACATGAGGGTTATCGGTACAAGGTACCTTTCTTTACATAGAGCGATCGATATAACGGATGCCCATATGTTACACCGAACGTGTTAGAAAATGTTCCCCTTGACAAGTAATCATCTCAGTATCGATCCGACCCACCAAAAAACTTTTTCCACATCCACCCAGGTACAGAGAGAAATCGACTTCCGCCAGAAAGACATAAGCACTTGTTTTTTGATGAATAGCTGGATTTCCCGATACTTATTTTTAGCTCACCACTGGAACTTACCCGTGACAAATTGAAGATTGGGAAAATAGCTGGGGGGGGGGGGGAATCGGGTGTACATTTTTTTAGGGCATTGCATGCTTAAATATGATCGAGCGATGTGTCAGAGTTTCAGTCCTGGAATTAGTTCTGTGAATCATATTTTCATGTTTTGTTTTCATGAACAAGTTGGTAGAAAAAAATTGATGGCCCTGATGGTATGAGTCATGACTCTATGGGCTCTGATTGATTGGGCTCTGATTGATTGGGCTCTGATTGATTGGGCTCTGATTGATTGGGCTCTGATTGATTGGGCTCTGATTAATTGGGCTCTGATTGATTGGGCTCTGATTGATTGGGCTCTGATTGATTGGGCTCTGATTGGTTGGGATCTGATTGATTGGGCTCTGATTGATTGGGTTCTGATTGATTGGGCTCTGATTGATTGGGCTCTGATTGATTGGACTCTGATTGATTGGTCTCTGATTGATTGGGCTCTGATTGATTGGGCTCTGATTGATTGGGCTCTGATTGATTGGGCTCTGATTGATTGGGCTCTGATTAATTGGGCTCTGAATGATTGGGCTCTGATTGATTGGGCTCTGATTGATTGGGATCTGATTGATTGGGCTCTGACTGATTGGTCTCTGATTGTATGGGCCCTGACAGTATAGGCTCTGAATAAGTAAGCCCTGTTGCCTACGTATTAAGACGTGACAGTAATTACATCCGTGTGAATGCTTTCTCTTTAATGTATCTGGTTAAAAATAAAACATAATAATGGGCGACATTGAGTCTAGCATTATGAGACATCTGATTAGACATAGTGTATGGAAGGAACCCGCTGACTAGAGCCGATCTTATAGGCAGGCAAACAAGGCTCCCGTCCAGCCCCCCACCCCCACCCCACTCCTAGAAAGGCCGTAACATTTATTCCTATTACATGGGATGATAAGAGGGTCCCAATAGGCTACCATTGCATGATGCCCCTAAATAAAATTACAAGTCTCTGCTTAGGACCCTCAGTGGCATAAGAAAAGGTGACAGCTCAACAAAGGGATCGTTCGTCAGTGGGGGGGGGGGGAGGCCTGTAGTGGCGCATAACTTTTGTCTATGACTAAGGTAGCTCAGTAATGCCTATTGTATGTCACAACTTGAAAATGAAATATGAAATAAATGAATACAAACTGTACATTGTGGTAGATACACCACGATTGGTATTAAATCTGTAAGTCAACAATAAACTCACGATGTATTAGCATGGTGCTAATTAAACGTCGCTTTGCTCATCTTACTATATGTATACTAGCTGTATCCTGCAAAACCTTTGCATGGAGTTATATCCCCTTAGGCTTGATCGGTAGGCTAGGTTTTTTTTTTCGGGCAGATCCGATTTTTTCATGAATTTATTTTATACTGGAATACTGTTGTATTAATTCTTTACTTTCGATTTAACGGAGAACCCAAATCGCTTTTATTTATATTACACTTGTCTTTTTAGTTACACATCGATAAGTCAAGCAAGCTGCTGGAAATAAATACACATATACACACACATGTACACGTACTATAGTTAGGGTTCGAAAATTGCGCGTAAGATTGGCGCGCGTAATTTACGCGTAAATTACGCGTAAGTTACGCCAAAATTACGCGTACCATTAATGCCCAATTACTTGAAAATTTATGTTCCTTTTGTTGCTCACGCTCACTGATTGCTAGTAGGTGTATTTTTAATAATGTTTTCAAAGGTTTTTACTTGTAATTTACCGGGCATACTAATTTGCCCGTCGTCCACGTATTTCGTCGTGTACTGACTGCATCAGCGGCGGCCATCTTTGGCTGAGTAATACCGTCTATTACGGTCGACGCTGGACGGGTGCAATGCGCCGCGAAATACGCCGCGGGTGCCGAACTCGGCAAAAGACGGCACACGCGATCAACGCTGGGGCAATCCGCAGCGAAATACAGTCGACGTGGGTGCAATACGCAGCGTAATACGGCCGATGCGATCGACGGAAGCACTATACACAGTAAAATGTTTTCTATACGTTTCATGGCATTTGGCACATATATAGATAATCAAGGCCGTACCCAGGGTGGGGGAGTGGGAGGGCTGGGAGGCTGCAGCCCCCCCTCCAAATGTTATTGCTGATAGTAACTCATAAAAAATTGTCAAATATTTGCCTTTAAAAACTTGGAACAGGCCCCCCCCGAAAAAAAAATCCTGGGTACGGTACTGTAGATAATGTTTAAAAAAAACTTTTTTTTGGATTTTTTATTTTATAACCTCCCCGTTTGGCTTGCGGCCGCTTGCCATACAGCTCATGGCGGCATTGTGTACTTAATCGAAAATTTTTATGATTTTATCTTATTTTTAACCAGACTTTGGCTTCCTTAATGAAAATATTTTATTATGTTTACTGAAACGATTAAAAACAAACAATATACTTTGCGGTTTACGCTGTTTGACCAAACGAATACTTCCGGTTTAGGCTTGTGGCCGGATGTAGATGGTACTCCTAATCACTGTAATTAATTAATCGCCACTGTTAACACAACGAATTGCGACAGAAACAATTAAAAATGGCCGTCAAATATGCATTTTTAAATTACCGTAATTTACGCGTAATTTTCAAAATTACGTTACCGTAAATTACGCGTAATTTACGGTAACTTACGCGTAACGTTACGCGACTTCGAACCCTAACTATAGTACGCTACCCTATACCAGTTCACAAACACAAACCTTATACGACCTTATGTCCATCGGCGTTTTGAATATCCTGGCAGCGTAATGCTGAGACTCCACCTGACACTGATCTACCATCTCTCACAAACCTAAAGCCCCCGTCCGTTTTTGACCCATCAGTTTAAGGAATGGTTGTCACGTTGTATAAACAGTACCTAATGTTTACCCCTCCCCTCCCTTCCATCACTATGTTGACCTACTGCTAAAGTTGAACGGTAAGTGCAGATTACGTCTCCGGATAATCCCGTTGGTCTTCGGCTGACCCGAACGATTACGGACCATTCAGTGGACAGAAGGGACCGATTAAATAGCTCAGCCCATTCCATTTATCTCCAATCTATTTCCTCCCGACCTAACATTCTCTCTCTATTCCCCTCTCTCATTCTCTCCCACCACAAAACAAACCCACTAACGTTTTATTATCCCAACAGTGGTCCACTGTGTGTGTATTCATGATAAAAGGATCGTAAGACAAAGTTAAACAATAAAGTTGAAGGCTCATGTAGAACTGGGAGTGACAGTGTTTATACTGTCAGAAAGATGAGACACAAAAGGACAGATAGAGATCTATTGTAGTCTTTGTGTGTGTGTGTTTTATTAAGCATTTAAATATCTTGTACTATTCAGATGTTTTACCATTCAACGTAAGGTTTATCTGATACAAGGAACTAAGATTGAAAGGACGGACATTAAAACATAGCAGCAATAGCTCAACATATGAACTGAAGTAATATGAGTCTTTGAAATACCAGAAATAGCTCAACATATGAACTGAAGTAATATGAGTCTTTGAAATAACAGAAATAAACACAAAGAGTGCTTGTAACACAGAGCATTTAAGTTTAATTTTCAGTGAATAAAATAAAATCCGGCATTTGTAAGCCATAAAGGGCCATCGGGGCAGATGAAGTGTAGAATTCATCTGTTTCTATAAGGGATTGTGTGGTCAGCACAACGCCCAGTCACCTTTACTTCCCCAACTTAAGTCAGGTACCCATTTAAATCTGGGGGGATTTGAGGGACTTTCAAACAACTTTCACCAGGGTCCGAAATAACACTCTCAGGTCTACAGTCCATCAATTATATCACTGACTCACTGTAAGTAATAATATTATCTATGCAACTAAACTCAGAGCTTCTAACCTGTGTCAATCATTTGAGTACAGAGATGAATGAAAAACAAATAAACTGTACGACCTTGTTTCTGATATTGGTCACAGTGACCCGCAATATATATTTTATTCTTTACACTTACACTGTAGAACAGTGGCGACGAACCTATTTGGTGCCGCGCGCCCAACTAAGCCATTGGTGGCCAACCTATTTGGTGCCGCGCGCCCAACTAAGACATTGGTGGCCAACCTATTTGGTGCCGCGCGCCCAACTAAGACATTGGTGGCCAACCTATTTGGTGCCGCGCGCCCAACTAAGACATTGGTGGCGAACCTATTTGGTGCCGCGCGCCCAACTAAGCCATTGGTAGCGAACCTAGATATAAAACCAAAAAGAAATCAGCAAGTAAAGAATGTTTGCATGTGGTATAGGTCATGTTGAATTAACATGCATGCGTACATAATAAAGGAGATTTTAAAGATCACACGTTATAAAAATTGATATTTAAGTAGTAAACGAAAGAAAGATTTAGTAAAAGTGTTGAATCAAACTGGCGGAAAACACGAAGCAGATTTCTCTTTTTTTTTGTATCTATTACTGAAAATATTGAATATTATTGATGTTTATAAAAAAAAAACTAGTAGAAAAGCCTGCTGAAGCTGGTTGAACGAAATCGACAGAAGGGATGAATATTATTTAACAGATAAACATGGTGGATGACTCATTGAAAAAGACGAGAGAGCTGAACGTTACATAAATAGTATAGTTATAACTATTTTACAACAATTTTTTTTTTTTTAGATTTGCTTTGACCTGAATTTACGGTTGATAAATTATTTTCAATAACCATTAAAACAAAAGTCAACAAATAGTTTATATTATTTAACAGGTAAACATGGTGGATGACTCATTGAAAAAGACGAGAGAGCTGAACGTTACATAAATAGTATAGTTATAACTATTTTACACCAATTTTTTTTTTTTTAGATTTGCTTTGACCTGAATTTGCGGTTGATAAATTATTTTCAATAACCATTAAAACAAAAGTCAACAAATAGTTGAGAAGAGCTCCTCGCGCTTAGACATATGTTTAACCTCTGTACTTCATCACCAAGTACTAATGTACGTACACAAACATGTACAGGACGGAATAAAACATTCAGAGTAAGGAGACGGTATAGGGCTTCGTGGGTATATTAACAGACCCGCTGCAAGAAGGAGTTGGGTTTACTTTAACACATGTCAGGGATCATGAGCTTCGGGACTCTATCGCCTTTTACAATCTGCTACACAATTACAATACAATATTACATATGTCTAGGGCTCAATAAAGAGAGGGGTGGGGGGCAAGACTTATGAATACCAAATAAGATGACAATAGACTTTGTCTGTCTACATGAATGCAGACAGAGACAAACAAGTTGACTCCTCCCCGCCAGGGTCACCATTACCGAAGGCGCCACTCCCAACCCCCCTTCCAGTAAATGTCATTGGTTGTGTGACATGAGTGACGCCAATTAAATGTCATTGGTTGTTAGACAGAAGTAAGTCTAAGTAGATGTCATTGTTTGTGTGACAGAAATAACTCCAAGTAGATGTCATTGGTTGTGTGACAGAAGTGACGCCAAGTAAATGTCATTGTTTGTGCGACAGAAGTAACTCCAAGTAGATGTCATTGGTTGTGTGACAGAAGTGACGCCAAGTAAATGTCATTGTTTGTGTGACAGAAGTAACTCCAAGTAGATGTCATTGGTTGTGTGACAGAAGTGACGCCAAGTAAATGTCATTCTGTGACAGAAGTAACTTCAAGTAGATGTCATTGGTTGTGTGACAGACAACTGAGAGTAATTGATCAATCACAGTGTATCGTGACAGTAGATACACGGAGAGAGAAATACCATAGGGTCATAGGTCTCTGTGTGTGTGGGGGGGGAGGGGGAAGGGGATAATTATAACCGTGGCTCATTAACTTCAATAGCACCATTAGGGGGGGTAGGTTTAAGGGTAAAAAAAAATGCCAGAATTATAATAAACAATGTATGTCAGATGATCTGGTCATTCCAACTGGAACTGACCACAGAGACCAACGCTATAAGAGCGACAAGGTAGTCGAAGGATTAGACAAGGAAGTCATGCCTGGTAAAAAAAACAACAACTTACAAAGTGTGTGAAGAGGGGAGGTGGGGCTAGGGGAACTAGGAATTTGGAAAATTGCAGGAAGAAGGTGGTTAGGGTAAGCAATTATAAATAGATTAAATTGTATGTAAGGAAGTGTTGCACAAATTAAACCAGCACTGTTCGCCATACAGTGCAGTATGGCACGATTGTTGGCTATAGAATTATATAGTATAGAATAACATAGGGAAGATTTATGTGGTATAGAATAACATAGTGTAGCGTTCTGTAGTATAGAATAACATAGTGTAGCGTTCTGTAGTATAGAATAGCATAGTGTAGCGTTCTGTAGTATAGAATAGCTTAGTGTAGCGTTCTATAGTATAAAATAACTGAGTAGCAGAGTATGGGACTACCTTGCAAGCATTTCATTGTGTCCATCGATATAGCTGGCGTGTGATAGAATGTGTCCCCACAGGTCAAACTAAGCACATTGCAACATTTCCCCATCTTTAAATAGTTCCTAATTAACAGAGTCGCTCTTGCGGATAAGAAATCAGGCCCCAAAAGGGCCCCGAAAGTTACTTTTCCTAGGGCCCCTTTACGAAGACCACCCGGTGCCACCAAAGACCTAAGAACCGATCTGCTCCTCAATGAGCTGTAAAAAGGATTGTCTGAGAACGCTCACACAATAAAACATGCACACATATACACGTTAGAGACTGGTCATATCAGCCCTGAAGCGTGAAAATTCTATAGGCATTCTATAGCAGGGGGCCACGCAGTAGCAGGGGGGGGGGTAGGTAATACATTTTACTAAGTGTGTGAAGTCCCTGTAAGGAAGAGATGAAATATCTTAGATCCTATGAACCACTAATGGGACGGTTCTTTCATCCCCACCATAGCCATAGTGCAATTGCCATGAAGGCACCACAGGAGATATATCGGGAACTGAAAAAATTTCCTTGGTCCTCACCAGAGATCGAACCAGGTACCTTCAGGTCGACAGTCGAGCGTTTTACCGCACGACCATCCGTCCCCTCATTTTACCAAGTAGAAGAAATAAGCAGAGGGGGCCAGACAAAACGCAGAAGGGGGGGGGGGGCCGGCACGAAGGTGGGTGTGGTTCTAGCTACATTACTGGGAGCGGAGTCGAGGTATGTAACACAATTTATAAAATCCGGGAATTTTCTTCAAGGAATGGTTTGTGGCGAAGTCTGTATTATCCATATAGGAGAGAAATGTCATGAATTTGTGTATACAGTATTTTAAGGGGGTGGGGGGGGGAATGTTTTTAGTAACATAATATGTGAACGGTCCTTATGTAACATAATATGTGAACGGTCCTTATGTAACATAATATGTGAACGGTCCTTATGTAACATAATATGTGAACGGTCCTTATGTAACATAATATGTGAACGGTCCTTATGTAACATAATATGTGAACGGTCCTTATGTAACATAATATGTGAACGGTCCTTATGTAACATGATATGTAAACGGTCCTTATGTAACATAATATGTAAACGGTCCTTATGTAACATATGTGAACGGTCCTTATGTAACATAATATGTGAACGGTCCTTATGTAACATAATATGTGAACTGTACTTATGTAACATAATATGTGAACGGTCCTTATGTAACATAATATGTAAACGGTCCTTATGTAACATATGTGAACGGTCCTTATGTAACATAATATGTGAACGGTCCTTATGTAACATAATATATGAACAGTCCTTATGTAACATAATATGTGAAACAGTCCTTATGTAACATAATATGTAAACAGGTCCTTATGTAACATATGTGAACGGTCCTTATGTAACATAACATGTGAACGGTCATATGTAACATAATATGTAAACGGTCCTTATGTAACATAATATGTAAACGGTCCTTATGTAACATATGTGAACGGTCCTTATGTAACATAATATGTAAACGGTCCTTATGTAACATATGTGAACGGTCCTTATGTAACATAATATGTGAACGGTCCTTATGTAACATAATATGTGAACGGTCCTTATGTAACATAATATGTGAACGGTCCTTATGTAACATAATATGTGAACGGTCCTTATGTAACATAATATGTAAACGGTCCTTATGTAACATAATATGTAAACGGTCCTTATGTAACATATGTAAACGGTCCTTATGTAACATAATATGTGAACGGTCCTTATGTAACATAATATGTGAACGGTCCTTATGTAACATAATATGTAAACGGTCCTTATGTAACATAATATGTAAACGGTCCTTATGTAACATATGTGAACGGTCCTTATGTAACATAATATGTGAACGGTCCTTATGTAACATAATATGTGAACGGTCCTTATGTAACATAATATGTGAACAGTCCTTATGTAACATAATATGTAAACGGTCCCTTATGTAACATATGTGAACGGTCCTTATGTAACATAATATGTGAACGGTCCTTATGTAACATAATATGTGAACGGTCCTTATGTAACATAATATGTGAACGGTCCTTATGTAACATAATATGTAAACGGTCCTTATGTAACATATGTGAACGGTCCTTATGTAACATAACATGTGAACGGTCCTTATGTAACATAATATGTAAACGGTCCTTATGTAACATAATATGTAAACGGTCCTTATGTAACATATGTAAACGGTCCTTATGTAACATAATATGTGAACGGTCCTTATGTAACATAATATGTGAACGGTCCTTATGTAACATAATATGTAAACGGTCCTTATGTAACATAATATGTAAACGGTCCTTATGTAACATATGTGAACGGTCCTTATGTAACATAATATGTGAACGGTCCTTATGTAACATAATATGTGAACGGTCCTTATGTAACATAATATGTAAACGGTCCTTATGTAACATATGTGAACGGTCCTTATGTAACATAATATGTGAACGGTCCTTATGTAACATAATATGTGAACGGTCCTTATGTAACATAATATGTGAACGGTCCTTATGTAACATAATATGTAAACGGTCCTTATGTAACATATGTGAACGGTCCTTATGTAACATAATATGTGAACGGTCCTTATGTAACATAATATGTGAACGGTCCTTATGTAACATAATATGTGAACGGTCCTTATGTAACATAATATGTAAACGGTCCTTATGTAACATATGTGAACGGTCCTTATGTAACATAATATGTGAACGGTCCTTATGTAACATAATATGTAAACGGTCCTTATGTAACATAATATGTGAACGGTCCTTATGTAACATATGTAAACGGTCCTTATATAACATAATATGTGAACGGTCCTTATGTAACATAATATGTGAACGGTCTTTATGTAACATAATATGTAAACGGTCCTTATGTAACATAATATGTAAACGGTCCTTATGTAACATATGTGAACGGTCCTTATGTAACATAATATGTGAACGGTCCTTATGTAACATAATATGTGAACGGTCCTTATGTAACATAATATGTGAACGGTCCTTATGTAACATAATATGTAAACGGTCCTTATGTAACATATGTGAACGGTCCTTATGTAACATAATATGTAAACGGTCCTTATGTAACATAATATGTAAACGGCCCTTATGTAACATAATATGTGAACAGCCCTTATGTAACATAATATGTAAACGGTCCTTATGTAACATAATATGTGAACGGCCCTTATGTAACATATGTGAACGGTCCTTATGTAACATAATATGTGAACGGCCCTTATGTAACATAATATGTAAACGGTCCTTATGTAACATATGTGAACGGTCCTTATGTAACATAATATGTGAACGGCCCTTATGTAACATAATATGTGAACGGTCCTTATGTAACATAATATGTGAACGGTCCTTATGTAACATAATATGTAAACGGTCCTTATGTAACATATGTGAACGGTCCTTATGTAACATAACATGTGAACGGTCCTTATGTAACATAATATGTAAACGGTCCTTATGTAACATAATATGTAAACGGTCCTTATGTAACATATGTAAACGGTCCTTATGTAACATAATATGTGAACGGTCCTTATGTAACATAATATGTGAACGGTCCTTATGTAACATAATATGTAAACGGTCCTTATGTAACATATGTGAACGGTCCTTATGTAACATAATATGTGAACGGTCCTTATGTAACATAATATGTAAACGGTCCTTATGTAACATAATATGTGAACGGTCCTTATGTAACATAATATGTAAACGGTCCTTATGTAACATATGTGAACGGTCCTTATGTAACATAATATGTGAACGGTCCTTATGTAACATAATATGTGAACGGTCCTTATGTAACATAATATGTGAACGGTCCTTATGTAACATAATATGTAAACGGTCCTTATGTAACATATGTGAACGGTCCTTATGTAACATAATATGTGAACGGTCCTTATGTAACATAATATGTGAACGGTCCTTATGTAACATAATATGTGAACGGTCCTTATGTAACATAATATGTAAACGGTCCTTATGTAACATATGTGAACGGTCCTTATGTAACATAATATGTAAACGGCCCTTATGTAACATAATATGTAAACGGTCCTTATGTAACATATGTGAACGGTTCTTATGTAACATAATATGTGAACGGCCCTTATGTAACATATGTGAACGGTCCTTATGTAACATAATATGTGAACGGCCCTTATGTAACATAATATGTAAACGGTCCTTATGTAACATATGTGAACGGTCCTTATGTAACATAATATGTGAACGGCCCTTATGTAACATAATATGTAAACGGTCCTTATGTAACATAATATGTGAACGGTCCTTATGTAACATAATATGTGAACGGCCCTTATGTAACATAATATGTAAACGGTCCTTATGTAACATAATATGTGAACGGTCCTTATGTAACATAATATGTAAACGGTCCTTATGTAACATATGTGAACGGTTCTTATGTAACATAATATGTGAACGGTCCTTATGTAACATATTATGTGAACGTGTCCTTATGTAACATAATATGTGAACGGCCCTTATGTAACATAATATGTAAACGGTCCTTATGTAACATATGTGAACGGTTCTTATGTAACATAATATGTGAACGGTCCTTATGTAACATATGTGAATGGTCCTTATGTAACATAATATGTGAACGATCCTTATGTAACATAATATGTGAACGGTCCTTATGTAACATAATATGTGAACGGTCCTTATGTAACATAATATGTGAACGGTCCTTATGTAACATAATATGTGAACGGTCCTTATGTAACATAATATGTGAACGGTCCTTATGTAAAAATATGTGAACGGTCCTTATGTTAGCAGTATAACATGTCCTCACTGACCTGTACATTTTCTCCTTGACTTCATTCGACCGGACATGAGTGTAATTGATTGGTCTGTTTTTTGAAACTGTCACGTCTGCCTGTGTGATAGCGTCAGAGTATGACATATGCTGACATCGTCTACTGGCAGACGAGCTGACCTTCTATACCGGCCATGTTTTCATTTAGTTAATTAAAATAAAAAAAGACACGGGGAATAGACTGGAGGTGGGGTGGGGTGGGGGGGGGGAGGTCATAGGTCATGCACACATAACATGTTGACATGTCAGGAGTCCACTGACAACACAATTGACCAAACCGAGGCGGACGTACAAGAAGAGATAGCAGGGCCGTGGGAGAGTGTCATACGAGGAGGGGGTGGGGAGGTCTAGATATTTGTTTCAGCAACACAGCGGCGTAACTTGCACTTCCCGTAAAGCTCGGACCCCCGGAGAAATGTTCGAGTAGCCTCACCCTTACAGGCGGTCCTGTTTCAGGTACCAAAGGATTCTAACGTCCAATCTAGTGATGATTATTGCTCAGTCTCCTTACTGTCAATGTTCGGACATTTAAAGTATCAATACTGTCAATGTTCGGACATTTAAAGTATCAATACTGTAAATGTTCGGACATTTAAAGTATCAATACTGTAAATGTTCTGACATTTAAAGTATCAACACTGTCAATGTTCTGACATTTTAAAAAAATACATAAATAGAATAAATAAAAAGCCTGTATTGATATATATGACATGTAGTGGCTGTTGTTGGGCGGCTCTAACAGTAGTCTAACAATAGTCTATAGTATAAGATAACAATAGTCTATAGTATAAGATAACAGTAGTCTATAGTATAAGATAACAATAGTCTATAGTAGAAGATAACAATAGTCTATAGTAGAAGATAACAATAGTCTATAGTATAAGATAACAATAGTCTATAGTATAAGATAACAATAGTCTATAGTATAAGATACCAATAGTCTATAGTATAAGATAACAATAGTCTATAGTATAAGATAACAATAGTCTATAGTATAAGATAACAATAGTCTATAGTATAAGATAACAATAGTCTATAGTAGAAGATAACAATAGTCTATAGTAGAAGATAACAATAGTCTATAGTAGAAGATAACAATAGTCTATAGTATAAGATAACAATAGTCTATAGTATAAGATAACAATAGTCTATAGTATAAGATAACAATAGTCTACAGTAGAAGATAACAATAGTCTATAGTAGAAGATAACAATAGTCTATAGTATAAGATAACAATAGTCTATAGTATAAGATAACAATAATCCCAGAGAACACACACCCCGCTGTCCAGTGAACCCAGGACGGGTGGGCTCAGTGGCTGATAGTCAGCCCGATACGCACTGTGTGTGCAATGAGTTCGAGACTAGGCGATGTCATTAAACCTCAAGATCTTAGCAGTGGGTACATTTCGGCCTCAACTATGCATTAGTTAAAGATAGAATGTTAACAAACAACCCCACATAATACATTGAAAGTATCGCATTAGTTAAAGATAGAATGTTAACAAACAACCTTACATAATACATTGGAAGTATTGCATTATATAAAGATTGAATGTTAACAACCCCACAGAATACATTGGAAGTATTGCTTTAGTTAAAGATAGAATGTTAACAAACAACCACACAGAATACATTGGAAGTATTGCATTAGATAAAGATAGAATGTTAACAAGCAACCCTACAGAATACATTGGAAGTATTGCATTAGATAAAAATGGAATGTTAACAAACAACCCTACAGAATACATTGAAAGTATCGCATTAGTTAAAGATAGAATGTTAACAAACAACCCCACAGAATACATTGGAAGTATTGCATTAGATAAAGATAGAATGTCTATGAACTACTGTTAGATATTTTACTACATGTATAAAGAGAGTGACCGAGAGAAAGAAAGTGAAAGATTGAAAATACGTATATATTTAGATAATGTTTGTCTGTCCTAACTCATTCATGATACTATACTTAGAACACATGACATGACTAATTCCTTGAACTACTCACAAAAATAAGGGCCTATATTGTAACTATATATATATTTATATGTAATCAATATGTCACTTGTACGTGAGGTCGATGTCACACCATCAATCTATCGATTGCACGTGGCACGTTAAATTCCTTTTCTAATCGATCGAGTTATATTATCATTATAATATTCATATTTATAGGTATCGATCGAGTTATATTATCATTATAATATTCATATTTATAGGTATCGATCGAGTTATATTATCATTATAATATTCATATTTATCGGTATCGATCGAGTTATATTATCATTATAATATTCATATTTATAGGTATCGATCGAGTTATATTATCATTATAATATTTCATATTTATAGGTATCGATCGAGTTATATTATCATTATAATATTCATATTTATAGGTATCGATCGAGTTATATTATCATTATAATATTCATATTTATAGGTATCGATCGAGTTATATTATCATTATAATATTCATATTTATAGGTATCGATCGAGTTATATTATCATTATAATATTCATATTTATAGGTATCGATCGAGTTATATTATCATTATACGTATAGATATACAGCGACAGTTAAAGTAGCTGTAAATAGAAAAATAAAGTTTTAATTCAAATAGCTATAGATACAATCCAAATAGATAGATCAAGATACAGAGATAGTTAGGTTTTAGAAATACTATTCTGACATCTGTCAAGAGTATCCCTAAATTATCAAGTCCTGAAAAAAATAAACGTTCTTGGTTGACATTAATATGGTAATAGTACAACCAAGAAAACTTTGTGTGTAAACCAAATTTAGATCAAAGCAAAAAAAAAAGACAGTATTTCACAGTATATCAATCAACATTTGAATACCACCCTACCATCTGTACTCACTCTAAACATCTTCAGTAACACGTTATAATTACTAACACTGACTTAAGTTAGCAGCCCTACACAATAAATCCGAAACGTGTGTAGACATACCAATCCTGCACATGGGAATAACAAAACACGGAGAGATAGTTCTAATTTGAAATGAATGACATATCCTGTACTGTAACATCAAACACACACATAGACATACACACATATGTATGTATATATTTATAAACACCGGTGTGTCACATCTAGTACACGCGTTAATGTCTCGGTCCCACACAGATAACTGGGTGTGCGGACAGAGCAGTGGTGATGGGAAGAGGGGGGTTCTATTTAAAACTTATAAGGGGGGAGATGAAAGGGGAGATCATTTTAAGACGTTCGAACGAAGAGTTTGTGTGACCTACGCCTCCGGTTTTCTCCCCTTTATTGAACCAATGGCATAAAAAGGAATTTGAAAAAGAAAAAAGTTGAACGTGGAAATACTTTTATGTATAGCCTACACACGTATGTGGCGACAGACAGATAAATAGACAGACAGATAGATAAATAGACAGACAGACAGATAAATAGACAGACAGACAGATAAATAGACAGACCGATAAATAGACAGACAGATAAATAGACAGACAGATAAATAGAGAGACAGACAGATAAATAGAGAGACACACAGATAAATAGACAGACAGATAGATAAATAGACAGACAGATAAATAGACAGACAGATAAATAGACAGACAGATAAATAGACAGACAGACAGATAAATAGACATACAGACAGATAAATAGACAGACAGACAGGTAAATAGACAGACATACAGATAAATAGACAGACAGACAGATAAATAGACAGACAGACGGATAAATAGACAGCCAGGCAGATAAATAGACATACAGATAAATAGACAGACAGACAGAAAAAAGGCAGACAGACAGACAGATAAATAGACAGACAGACAGACAGATAAATAGACAGACAGATAGATAAATAGACAGACAGGCAGATAAATAGATAGATATATAGATATATAGATGTTTTGGTTATATGACTAGAACCCTATACCTATGGTGGCCTCAACACTTTGGGGCCCCTCCTGTAAAATTATTAAATGAGCCCCCCCACCCAAAAAAAAACATTATGCACCGAGTTTTATTTTAAAAAAACTGTAAACTGATTACGCATTAATTTCCCCTCATGTGAGAGTATGTGAGTTTACAAAAGTCCAATAACAAAATATTAAACAATTTTATAAACGTAAAGGCAGCGGGGGGGGGGGATATCAAGCTTCCACAATATCAACTGTGATATACCTCAACTGTGATATACCTCAACTGTGATATACCCATCCACTGTGATATACCTCAACTGTGATATACCTCAACTGTGATATACCCATCCACTGTGATATACCTCAACTGTGATATACCTCAACTGTGATATACCCATCCACTGTGATATACCTCAACTGTGATATACCTCAACTGTGATATACCTCAACTGTGATATACCTCAACTGTGATATACCCATCCACTGTGATATACCTCAACTGTGATATACCCATCCACTGTGATATACCTCAACTGTGATATACCTCAACTGTGATATACCCATCCACTGTGATATACCTCAACTGTGATATACCTCAACTGTGATATACCTCAACTGTGATATACCTCAACTGTGATATACCCATCCACTGTGATATACCTCAACTGTGATATACCCATCCACTGTGATATACCTCAACTGTGATATACCTCAACTGTGATATACCCATCCACTGTGATATACCTCAACTGTGATATACCTCAACTGTGATATACCCATCCACTGTGATATACCTCAACTGTGATATACCTCAACTGTGATATACCTCAACTGTGATATACCTCAACTGTGATATACCCATCAACTGTGATATACCTCAACTGTGATATACCTCAACTGTGATATACCTATCAACTGTGATATACATCAACTGTGATATACCTCAACTGTGATATACCTCAATTGTGGTATACCCATCAACTGTGATATACCTCAACTGTGATATACCTCAACTGTGATATACCTCAACTGTGATATACCCATCAACTGTGATATACTATCAACTCTGATATACTATCAACTGTGATTTACCTCAACTATGATATACCCATCAACTGTGATATACCTCAACTGTGATATACCCATCAACAGTGATATACCTCAACTGTGATATCCCCATCAACTGTGATATACCCATCAACTGTGATATACCTCAACTGTGATATACCTCAACTGGGATATACCTCAACTGTGATATACCTATCAACTGTGATATACCCATCAACTGTGATATACCTCAACTGTGATATACCTATCAACTGTGATATACCCATCAACTGTGATATACCTCAACTGTGATATACATCAACTGTGATATACCTCAACTGTGATATACCTATCAACTGTGATATACCTCAACTGTGTATACCCATCAACTGTGATATACCTCAACTGTGATATACCTCAACTGTGATATACCTCAACTGTGATATACCTCAACTGTGATATACCTCAACTGTGATATACATCAACTGTGATATACCCATCAACTGTGATATACCCATCAACTGTGGCATACCCATCAACTGTGATATACCTCAACTGTGATATACCCACCAACTGTGATATACCCATCAACTGTGATATACCTCAACTGTGATATATCTCAACTGTGATATACCCATAATGTGATATACCCATCAACTGTGATATACCCATCAACTGTGATATACCTCAACTGTGATATACCCATCAACTGTGATATACCTCAACTGTGATATACCTATCAACTGTGATATACCTCAACTGTGATATACCTATCAACTGTGATATACCTCAACTGTGATATACCTCAACTGTGATATACCTCAACTGTGATATACCTCAACTGTGATATACCTCAACTGTGATATACCTCAATTGTGGTATACCCATCAACTGTGATATACCCATCAACTGTGATATACCCATCAACTGTGGCATACCCATCAACTGTGATATACCTCAACTGTGATATACCGATCAACTGTGATATACCTCAACTGTGATATACCTCAACTGTGATATACCCATTAACTGTAATATACCCATCAACTGTGATATACCCATCAACTGTGATATACCTCAACTGTGATATACCCATCAACTGTGATATACCTTAACTGTGATATACCTCAACTGTGATATACCCATCAACTGTGATATACCCATCAACAGTGATATACCCATCAACTGTGATATACCTCAACTGTGATATACCTTCTTCTAAAAGTATCTTTTCTCGCAGTCTGGTTTTTTTTTATTTGCGTCACTCGGAACATTCCATGACAGAGAAACAAATGTACACGTAGCCACACTGTCCAACAGTTAAATCATAAAAAATTAAAAATCAACTCCCTGATGTTCCTTGTAGGAGAAAGAAAGTCTAGGTCATGTAAGTTATTTATAACCCGGCTGGTGATTCGATTGATTTACTGGAATGAATCTAATTCACTGTTCTGATGAACACGCTAGATTTATTTCTATGGAACAAATAATCGATTCCTTCCACGGAATCGAAATCGGTCGATACCGATAGAATTCCGTTCATTGCCAGAACAAATTAGATAAATACAGATGAAGATCCCGAAATATTTTTTGGAACAGATTTCTTAACGTTTATTTTGTTGTGGAAAATCTGTTTAGTAAGATAACGGTATAGATATTACCTTTTTTTCAAAATACCTTTGAATATTTTATCATTAATGTTAACTGGTCAGTTGCATTGCTTGGATATTCCTAACCCTGACGTCTGTGGATCACGACCTTAACAATAAGTTATTCATAATAAATTACATTTCTTAGCCGGTCATTCAAAAGCTTTCCAGTTTTTGTTCACATGTAAAAATATCAAATTTGAGAGGATTAAATTGATAAAACATATTTTGCCTTTACCCGCCTTTAGTGAATGTGGCTATTGGCACCCCCCATTAATAATCCCGACAGAACGACCCTGCCCTATATTCATTACTTGACTTTGTATTCTAGAGCAGCGGTTCTAAACCTGTTTTAGCGACTGCACGCCAAAAGATGCGAAAGTATTTCAGCGGGTAACCCTCGTTAACATGAATAAATACATTCACCTTTTTAGGCCAAAGTTAATAATAAGATTATAATAATGAGAAAATATGGTTGATTCATATATGAATCATGGGGAACTGTAGGGTTAAGCTGGAGAATGAATGTACATATGTTCATAATGAAATCTTATTTACGTTTCTATGGCGATACCTGGTCACGTGGTCTGGTGACGAGTCCAAGTAGCAAAACTGGCGGCGACCTTAGTTATTTTAAAACGAGAAATTTATGTCGCTGCGTACCCCCCTGAATAGCATTTCCCGTACCCCCCTGAATAACATTTCCCGTACCCCCCTGAATAACATTTCCCGTACCCCCCTGAATAACATTTCCCGTACCCCCCTGAATAACATTTCCCGTACCCCCCTGAATAACATTTCCCGTACCCCCCTGAATAACATTTCCCGTACCCCCCTGAATAACATTTCCCGTACCCCTTGAGGTACGCGTACCAACGGTTGAGTACCACTGTTCAATAGCCATAGTACTGACCATCTCTACGACCCTCTTGTTCTAGGACCTCTTGTTCTACGGCCATTGTTGTTCTATTAAAGTGTAAAACTAATTGTAAGTGGATCGATAAACTATTCGACTAATGAACTAAATGGAGAATGTAGTGACAGTTTTTTTTCTTGTATAGTTTTTCTTTTCTTTCTTGGGGTGGGGGGGGGGGAGGGAGGAAGAGAGAGAGATTGTCGTGAATCGCAAAAGTTTGAGACCACTGATGCCCTGTGATGACGTATTAATGGTCAGGAAGGTGGAGGGCTCAGAACGAAAACATCAATAGAACTCCAGTGAAAGTCTTGACCACCACGAGCCTCGGCCTGCCTGGTATCACCTAAGGTCATACTGAGAGGGGGGGTGAGATAAGGAAAAGTGTCCACATTGCAATCACAAGTTGAATATTTGTTGGGAAATTAAGGAAGGGCGCGCGCCCGGGATCCTATGTTTTGGAGGAGGAGGGGGGCACATTCAAAATTTCAACCCTTTTATATATATATATATTTTTAAGGGGGGGCCCAATATTTTCCATCTTCAACGTGGGTTTTAAATCCCCCAAAGTCTGCATCTATAAAACGGTATTCAGAGGAGTGTCTCAAACTTAACAGAGAATAAAGGGACACGCCAAACAATTATTGTGGGAGTGGTTGGGGGGGGGGCGTGGCTATGGAGATGGCGATTCTAGCGGTCATCCAATTCACCTAATTCTAAGATTTGTATTTATTTATTTTTTTACTTGTTTAGTTTTAAACTTATTAAGACGTAATCGATTGTGCCTTTTGAGACTTAGACTTGACCTCTAGGAAATATTTCTTAATTCAATCAGTTGACATTTACACATCTGGGACTCAAATGTTTGAGTCGCCACATGTCACCAACACAAGAACGACCTGTCAATAAGAGGTGAAGTCTGTCTATCCCAGGCCGTGTAGTGTAGATACGTGATTTTATAACATAATGATATTTCTTATAGAACAGTCGTGTGCTTTGTTTTAATAGTGTCTTAGTACGTCCATTATACAGAATGCACTTCCTCAATTCAAATTAGTTGTTTTCTGAAAGCCGCCATATTTGTGTATTATTCTATAGCGTCTATTTAAATAGGAAAATAACAAAAATGGCGGCATTTTTTTTAGTCATTGTTGGAGGACTTCTTTAAACAGCGATGCACTTTCTGTTTGGTTAATATTTGGTACATACAGTTGTGTATGTAGCACACAGCATTCAAAAATGTAGCGCAAAAATACATGTCTTTTTTTTGTAGCGTTTTTTAATACATGCAACTAAATCAAAAGGATGGCCGAGTGGTGTAAATACTCGACTGTCGACCTGAGAGTTTTGGGTTCAATCCTCGATGAGAAACATAGGAGTTTTACCAGGTGTTATTTGGTGCAAAGTCGTCCCACAAGTCCACCCAGCTTTAAATGGGTACCTGACTTAATATGGGGAAGTAAAGGCAGCTGGGCGATGTGCTAACCACACAATCCCTTCATATACCGAGTGTATAGAAACAGATGAATTCTACACTTCATCTGCCCCGATGGCCCGATAGGGCTAAGGGAACTTTACTTTTTTTTTTTTTGCTTTACATCACAAAACACGTGAACACAAATACACATACATTAAACAGAAATAAATATACACTTGAACACTAATACATATACACGTAAACAGAAATACGCATACATATAAACACAAATTCACATACATGTAAACACAAATTCGTATACATGTAAACACAAATACGTATACATGTAAACGCATACATATAAACACAAATTCACATACATGTAAACACAAATTCGCATACATGTAAACACAAATACAAGATCACAGTTCATGTAAACACACATGTAAACACAAATACGTATACATGTAAACACAAATTCACATACATGTAAACACTAATACGCATACATGTAAACATAAATTCGCATACATGTAAACACAAATACGCATACATGTAAACACTAATACGTATACATGTAAACACAAATACGCATACATGTTAACACAAATACGCATACATGTAAACACAAATACGCATACATGTAAACACTAATACGTATACATGTAAACACAAAATGCATACATGTAAACACTAATACGTATACATGTAAACACAAATACGCATACATGTAAACACAAATACGCATACATGTAAACACAAATACGTATACATGTAAACACAAATACGCATACATGTAACACAAATACGCATACATGTAAACACAAATACGCATACATGTAAACACAAATAAGCATACATGTAAACACAAATACGTATACATGTAAACACAAATACGCATACATGTAACACAAATACGCATACATGTAAACACAAATACGCATACATGTAAACACAAATAAGCATACATGTAAACACAAATAAGCATACATGTAAACAGAAATACGCATACATGTAAACACAAATACGCATACATGTAAACACAAATACGCATACATGTAAACACAAATACGCATACATGTAAACACAAATACGCATACATGTAAACACAAATACGCATACATGTAAACACAAATACGCATACATGTAAACACAAATACGCATACATGTATACACAAATACGCATACATGTATACACAAATACGCATACATGTAAACACAAATACGCATACATGTAAACACAAATACGCATACATGTAAACACAAATACGCATACATGTAAACACAAATACGCATACATGTAAACACAAATACGCATACATGTAAACACAAATACGCATACATGTAAACACAAATACGCATACATGTAAACACAAATACGCATACATGTAAACACAAATACGCATACATGTAAACACAAATACGCATACAAGTAAACACAAATACGCATACATGTAAACACAAATACGCATACATGTTAACACAAATACGCATACATGTAAACACAAATACGTATACATGTAAACACCAATACGCATACATGTAAACACAAATACGCATACATGTAAACACAAATGTATAGACACTTAGCATCTATGGAGTGGAAACTTTGAATAATTTCATTGTAGAGTTGGGGGATGTAAGGTTCATGGGGACTAACCCGGATGTTCAACTTTTTAGGCCCTTTGAGAGATCGAAGCCCCCTGGTAGAAACTGTAAGACATTAGGGCGGGCCTCACAGTACACACATAAACACACAACATTTGAGAGATCGAAGCCCCCTGGTTGAAACTGTAAGACATTAGGGCGGGCCTCACAGTACACACATAAACACACAACATTTGAGAGATCGAAGCCCCCTGGTAGAAACTGTAAGACATTAGGGCGGGCCTTACAGTACACACATAAACACACAACATCTTCTTGAATTCAGTGTACATCGAGACACACACACACCTGCGTTACAAAATGAAGGTGCCGCTAAACAGAGCGAAACACCTCTACAAACTATTATAGTTAATGTGATATGTAGTGCGAGATTTGAGCTTCTTCTTGTAGATCTAATGTATAACTTCAGATAGTGTGTACATACAGACACGAACTGTGATCTTATTACGTCGTACACACTGTATTGTCATCTTCAGAGACAGATATTCAGTAGCACAACTTGTCTCATACAAAGACACACACACACACAGACATAGTAGTATGTACGTTACAAAGACAATTCAGCGCTAAATATAAACATTCAGTAGCACAATCTCTCACATACACAGATATATATTCAGTGTGTGAAAACCCTGTAAGGATGAGATGAAATCACTTAGATCCTATAAGCCACTGATGTGGACGGTTTTTATGGTGCCCCTCTTTCATCATCACCATAGCGGATAGTGCAATTCCCATGGAGGCACAACGGGAGACATAGTGGCAAACTCTAGTTATGTAGTTATACATTCATTAGGATACTGGACCACATTCAATGCCAAACTGTAAATAGCACAGCTTGTTAAATATAAACATGCATACAGCCATACACTGAGATAGAAAGTCAAATATAATAACTCTAGATATGTCGGGAGTCGGAATAGGATTAGGTAGAAACAAATGGCGGAACATGATATTTTCAATTAACATAGCTTGAATCACGTGACATAGACGAGAATAAAGAGAGAGAGAGAGAGAGTGGTATATAGAGAGAGTGGTATAGAATACATGAAATATAATTAATATGCACCTGGTCAGCAACTCTCAACCCTTTGATTTATTTACACCAGTATTGGATTCACTGTTATTTCAACTGACAGTCAAAAAACATCGGGTGGTTTTTAGAGATTAGTGGTTCTCACTCCGCAAGCCACCATAAATAAAAACTTTACTTTTCGCGAATCTTCCGAAAAAAGATGTTTAATTTTTGCGAAGTCAAAAAAAAAACCGACCAAAGAAAGTATAAAATTGTCATTAATTTGAGGACTGAGAAGATTTTAGTTTAGTAACATATTAGTTTAGTAACATATTAGTTTAGTAACATATTAGTTTAGTAGCATATTAGTTTAGTAACATATTAGTTTAGTAACATATTAGTTTAGTAAAATATAGTTTAGTAACATATTAGTTTAGTAACATATTAGTTTAGTAACATATTAGTTTAGTAACATATTAGTTTAGTAAAATATAGTTTAGTAACATATTAGTTTAGTAACATATTAATTTAGTAACATATTAGTTTAGTAGCATATTAGTTTAGTAAAATATAGTTTAGTAACATATTAGTTTAGTAACATATTAGTTTAGTAGCATATTAGTTTAGTAAAATATAGTTTAGTAACATATTAGTTTAGTAACATATTAGTTTAGTAACATATTAGTTTAGTAGCATATTAGTTTAGTAACATATTAGTTTAGTAACATAATAGTTTAGTAACATATTGAAATATATAACAATAATTATACACAGAATGATTCTCACTTATTGTGTATACATTTAAATGTTATCAAAACGCACGTCAAATATGCGCTTCACTTTTAGAACCACTGCTATAGTTAGCGGATGTAGTATGTAATGACATTATTGTTAATTATTAAAAATCAAAACAACATGGTAAATTAAGTTCCATAAACAAAAACAGCATGCGAAATTAAGAATCTGATTGTATTGGTCATAATAAAATATGGAAATGTGTGTGTGTGTGTGTGTGTGTTTGTGTGTCTCTGTGTGTGTGTGTGTGTGTGTGTGTGTGTGTTAGTTATTGGTTTAGATCCAGCACCATTACAGAGTCATGATTGTGTGTGGATTGTGTGTAGACTACAAGAATGTGTGTACCAAATTTACACCAGGTAATGTCCAACACTTTAGTGACCTGAGTCCAACAGTTCCGCAAAGTGAGACGATTATGTAGGACTACTTGTATTAGTACCATAGCTGATAAGTACCAAAGAAAAAAAAAAAGGAGTCCCAGGTTGGATCTCAAGTGAGAACCACTGCTGAAATGATGGGGGGGTGAAAGAAGGGGGCGCTATAAAAAGTCCTTTATAGTGGCTTAAAGTGTCTAACATCTCACCATTACAGTGACTTCACACACATCTAACAAATGTCAGGTTTAAACATGTTCCTGCTGAACTTGAAGCCCGACTGTAAATCATCCAACTTACATTTTAGGTTTAGCTACAATCTACACAGCGCCACGTGGAAGCACAGAACAAAGTTGTGAACTTTTCAGTTTCATGATAAACAATCTGCCCCCCCCCACCCCCATACACAACATCCAGCGGCATTCGGCACTAGCCACACAGGTTTGATTGATTGATCTTAACATCCAGAGTTTGTTAACATGGTTGATTGATCTTAACATCCAGAGTTTGTTAACATGGTTGATTGATCTTAACATCCAGAGTTTGTTAACATGGTTGATTGATCTTAACATCCAGAGTTTGTTAACATGGTTGATTGATCTTAACATCCAGAGTTTGTTAACATGGTTGATTGATCTTAACATCCAGAATTTGTTAACATGGTTGATTGATCTTAACATCCAGAGTTTGTTAACATGGTTGATTGATCTTAACATCCAGAATTTGTTAACATGGTTGATTGATCTTAACATCCAGAGTTTGTTAACATGATTGATTGATCTTAACATCCAGAGTTTGTTAACATGGTTGATTGATCTTAACATCCAGAGTTTGTTAACATGGTTGATTGATCTTAACATCCAGAGTTTGTTAACATGATTGATTGATCTTAACATCCAGAGTTTGTTAACATGGTTGATTGATCTTAACATCCAGAGTTTGTTAACATGGTTGATTGATCTTAACATCCAGAGTTTGTTAACATGGTTTTATGCGAAAATTGAAAATGTTTGTTTACATTTGTATATCACAAACTGACCATAAGTATTAGCACGAAACTTTAACTTAAAGAACAATCACGTTCAGAACAAATCAAAACTAAATAGAACAGAAATGTACCATAATAGAACAGAAATGTATCATGATAGAACAGAAATGTACCATGATAGAACAGAGATTATTATAATAGAACAAAATTAAATGTTATATAGAAGAAATGATCAAATACGAAAAAATAATTACTTTTCTTTACCCATTTGGTTTGAAATAACAAATCTAATCAATTCAATGCTTATGAATTATTTTTATTGTAACATTGTTACTGCGATATCGTTTAAGACAGTTTAAACATGGGCAATGTACTCTACAGCTTGGACGTACATATTTGTCACAGAGTGTCGTGTTACAGTGTTACTTTCTAGTGGCATTTTTAAAAAAAAGTAAATACCATGAGTGTCTGTGCTTCAGGTCCATTAGACCCGAATGCTGGGTTTCTTTCAGCACCGTAGCGTGAAAATTTTACAGCAGGGGCCAGGCCAATAGCAGAGGGGGCCAGAAAAACGCAGGGGGGGGCCCGGCCCCCCAGACCTCACCCGCCGCACGCTACGGGCTGGGTTTTATGCAGCGAAAAATACAATGAAGAGCCTTAGTTCAACAAGATTTAGTCATAAAAAGTAATTTCAGTAAAAAAATGTGCTACTAAGAGCCATACTTGCCCAACGGTCAATGAGTGTCTCATTTGACCAACACCTGTATAGACCCGTGCAGACTGCGGCCCGTTTAACTGTGTTATCCGGCCTAGGTCTCACAATATGTTACGTTATGACTAGTAAAGTTCACTTAGATCTTCAGGCCATCACCTGTTTCTGTGGTCAAACCTAATTAATGGACTGTGTGGATTTTACTTCCCAAACCTAATTAATGGACTGTGTGGATTTTACTTCCCAAACCTAATTAATGGACTGTGTGGATTTTACTTCCCAAACCTAATTAATGGATTGTGTAGATTTACTTCCCAAACCTAATTCACCGGTGACCAAACCTGGGATCCTCAGAAATACAGTCGAGCACTCGACCACTTCCCTCCTTTAGTGCTATGACGTGTACATTTAATTTATTTCCTATCTCGTGAAAACAACCTTCTCTAACTGCCATAGAACAGATTATTGTGTCAAATTAAAGAACCCATTGCAATTTATTTGTGATCCTCGATTAAAAAATGTTTGCCCATTCCCTGATTATAGAGTAAAATATTGTTCTCTCTCTCATTGCCTTCGGTAGTATCTGGGAATTCCCCAGATCAGCGCACCATAGAATTTGTAATTGAAAGCTGTGATGGTATGAGCCTGATGACGTAGTAACAGGAGATAGAGAGAAGGAGAGAGTAACGAAGCCTGGCAAGGACAGCGGCCATTATTGTTGTCTTTGTTTACAATCATTAAATACTCTTTTATGGAACCCACGCCTTTGCGTTCAGTTATTGAACAGTGAGAGCATTTATCAAATGTTATCTCTTCATTTTACTTGCGTTTATTTACAACATACTAAGCACTTTGTGAGCAGTACATTCTAAGTACACACTTTGTGAGCAGTACATTATACCAAAAACACTTTGTGTTCATTACATTTGAACTCATCAATAGACATGCTATCAACACTCTGTGAACGGCTGACATAATAAAATAACCAAATTGAACTTTCAATATAATAGTGAATATTTAATTTATTTAATTACTTGACAAATATCAGTCAAATTCATTGATCGAGGCAGGGATGTTGAATACATTTGAATGAATCATATCAACATTGTACATAACAAAACATGAACCAATCAAAGACCAATACATCAATGAACAAACCTCTCTCTTCTATTACTTTTTATTTCTACTACTTATAACAATTCTGTCTGTGTTGACCATACCATCTGTCTAAATAGAATAAGTGTTGTACATCACAGCCTCACATTATTGGCCGGTCATTAAGACTGTTAACACAACTATCAAATATTTATATCATGAAATTATTCTGTATATGTAGCAAAACACCACACTGTACTCCATCACATCTAAAGAGCTATTAACACAATTTAGGGTATTGGTGGAATAATTGTTTATTGATGTGTTTTTCCAATAATAAATTTACTTCACGGGGAAAAAACAAACTATAGGGAAGGGGGATAATCAGTAAGTCTTTACTTTCAAGAAATAGTTGTAGTTCATAGTTCTCTTCTCTTGCTCCATTCGTGTAAAATATATCAAATTCTCTTTTAGCGGAAAAGGTTTTAAATATTTTTTTTTCCTTTCTCCTAATAAGTAAGAAGTATATAATGTTGAAATAAACTTCCATGTGTCAATATAATAGTAGTATGCAAATAATTCACTGATATTGTTCAGATTGAGGCCCAGGTATCACCATGTGGCCACTGATTTCCTTAATCCCTATTATCAATTCCAACTTTTTGTCAATCCAATTAAATCCACTTCAATGTGTTTCTTTTTCTGTATAATTTGATAATTGCAACATTTGCTTCCTGTATTCAAAGATTTCCTGTTACAGTGACATAAATCATCAAACAACTACAAACGGAAATTGTCGAGACTTCGTTGAGGCATGGGCAAATTATAATTATCATAAATAAAAACAACGTAATCATTCAGTGCTAAGATGTAATACATCAAAATAACTGTACTGAAATGTACATTTAAAGTATAAATAAATAAAACATTCCACAACTAATTTATTTTCATAAATTATTACCAGTACTTTATATCGTAGAAAAAATGTAGGGGACGCAACTGATAAAATAAGATTCCGTATGGTTTTTACAAAGTTGCGTCCACTTGGTAAAAGAAAAATACAATAATGTTTACCTACCTAGCTATTGCCGCTGGTACTATTGTATCCATTGGATCTGAAATGAAGGATAAAAATAATTCATGAATAAATTGAATGATACGTGTATCTATATGATTTAATAATATAGCCTACAATGAACACTTCCTTTGATTTGATATCAATCTCACTGAATGAAATTATGGGATATGTATGCAGTGTGACTGGGACAAAATAGCAGAAGATATCGGTATTTTTGAGTTTGACACATAAACAAGTTTTGATCTCAAGCTGAAGAAGAAACAGACTCGGGAGACTCGGTGGCGTTTAGGTTGTTCACCCTATTTGCATGATGTAGGCTATGGGTTCAAATCCCAAGCAGCCACGTCACCTTCCTATTTCTTCCGCAGGTGATTGCACAGCCATTGCACTAACAACTATGGTGGAAACGAAAAAAAAATGGGAGGGTGGGGGAGTCAATACATATGCGGCCCCATTACAGAATCAAAAGACAAGACTCTCACGACCACTGATATATTTATATGAATAATTCCTCGGTGAATGCAAGTGTCACATCCCTCACTGAGGTATGGGACTAGGGACAGGGGGGGGGGGTTGTGTGGCTGGTTTTATTGGGAGGAGGGGGGGAGAAGAGGTCATAGGTCGAATACATTCCAGGCAGCCATATTTACTCTGTTCTGTTAGAATGGTACAAATGTACAAATTATTTTCATTGCTGAAAGGTGATATCTGTATACACACAAAAAAACAGTTTACAACAATAATAATAGCAGAAGGAGGAGTGACATCACAGCTGTAGACTGGTCATACAGCCGATTATAGGGACTGGCATCACAGCTGCAGACTGGTCATACTGCCGATTGTAGGGACTGGCAACACAGCTGTAGACTGGTCATACTGCCGATTGTAGGGACTGGCAACACAGCTGTAGACTGGTTATACAGCCGATTATAGGGACTGGCATCACAGCTGTGGACTGGTCGGTCATACAGCCGATTGTGCGGACTGGAAACACAGCTGTAGACTGGCACTGGTCATACAGCCGATTGTAGGGACTGGCAATACAGCTGTAGACTGGTCATACAGCCGATTGTAGGGACTGGCAATACAGCTGTAGACTGGTCATACAGCCGATTGTAGGGACTGGCAATACAGCTGTAGACTGGTCATACAGCCGATTGTAGGGACTGGCATCACAGCTGTAGACTGGTCATATAACCGAATGTTTGGCAAATAATGTTTAAAGAGTTGAAGAGAGATTACTGATGACAAATGTGGAAAACAAAGGGAAATAACTGTAGACGAATGTAGAGGCCTACCTGCTGAATTCCATATTGACTAATTAAATGTAGACTAACAAGATAAAGTAGTTCTCACAATTTTAAAATCTATGACCCACTCTTGTTTTCTTTCGTGACCCACACAATAAAACTGTTTTGTTTTCGCGCCCACATGTAAAGAAAAGACACGACTACAATGACAAAAGAAATAATAAATGTATCACTAATAGTACTTAGACTGTAGGATATAGACCAATCTTCTTTAATCCTTACAATGAGAAAACTGTTTGTTTTGGAGCATATAGATATATATATGTAATTGTGATTGAGCGTGTGTAGAAAACTGTTTGTTTTGGAGCATATAGAGATATATAATTGTGATAGAGCGTGTGTAGTGCTTCTACCAGTTCATTCTAAATGTACACTTTGTCTAGATCCACCTTTGAGACCCACCGAACCAGATGAGTAATTAGTTTAGTAATCAGCCAAATAGAGGTCATGTGATGTAAATAAAATATAACGTTGGCGACAAACAAAAAGATGAAATACACGTTCACTGTAATTGTTTACAATTCGACCCTCTGCTCAATAACTAACATATGTAGCCGTTCCAAGCGTTTTACACTCAAAACTCTGAGACCTTTTATAACATGGGGGGGGGCCTAGGTAAAATGATGGCATCATACTTTAAATGAATGTGTGGTTGAGGCCCTAGACCTTAACACGGCCCTGATCATCTCTTATGTTCAACCCTGAGCACAATATAAGTGTCATGTCTCGATATACAACATATGTCATGTACAACACAATATAAACTGTCTCGATATACAACATATGTCATGTACAACACAATATAAACTGTCTCGGTATACAACATATGTCTTGTACAACACAACACAAACCGTTATTTTAAGAACACAATTCACCATGTTTAACATATCCTAGCAGCAACAGTTATGATATGTTAAAAGTGTATAAAACAACACAACTTGAACTTTTTGTACTAATAGATTTTTGAAAGCTGAATGTAACATCCCATGATTTTCTGTAGACACAACAACAATATTGACACAGTCGGCAAAATGCTGTGTGTCGTTGTATACAGTGGCATAAATCTTGTCAGTGTGACATTTCTAGCCTGACACTGGCACAGTCTTTGTTCAGTCTTTGACACTAAATAATAATTTCACACAGGACCTCGCTAAACTATGTTACAAGGGCGGCACAATCAAACGGGCAGCTTGTCCTGATGATCGGCCAAAATCTTGTCTTGTTGACAGAATTCAGACACAAATACACATGTAATCAATTCTTTAACGAAAACAAAAATTTAAATCATAGAAGTTACGGCCATTTTTATTAGAAGAAAAACTAAGGGACAGCACTTGGCAAGAAATCGATGTCAGTGAAAAAAACCTGTAATGATTCATTCCTCTTCAGAATTTATGATAAATCTTTGCATGTAGTTTGGCCTGAATATTGTCCAGTATGTATCATACTATATAGCACTAAGTGTTTTAGTAGCAGTGACTTTAACTGTGCCGTGTGCAGGGCCGTACTGGGCTATGTTACAATGAGGACGTCCCATCAGGCGACATTTAAAAAAAAAAAATTAGGGTGGGGGTTGGCATTTTAAAGACTCGCACCACACTAAATATATCTACCACGACACACCCATGGCTATTTGGGAGCCCGGGGCTCGGCTACAATTAAGTGTCCCGGAGTTTCTCCAACTCTCTTGAATTAAAGCTTCACATTTGCCGTTTATTTTAATTTCTCTATATAAATTCAAATTTATTTAAACACAGTTAACATTTTATGTCTATTATAGATCCTAAAAAAATCACTTTTGGGTAAGTTTATATAGTGCCCTGCTTTCATTACCCCCTCCCCCCATAATAGACGAAGCTCCCCCCCCCCTCCCACGTCCCGGATTAATCAGTGGTATGGAACTGTCCCGGCCAGTCCTGGTTTCCCTTCCCCTATTCTGATTCTAAACATTTCTTTTAGTTATATTTAAAATGTTAACTTTTGTTGACTTAGTACATTTATTATCAAACTGTTTCCACAATAACTTTCATAAGTGCAAAACAACGACATACCAACATATTATTTCATCTTATCAAGGCTCAACAAATGTAAACTCGTCATTTTAATGGGGCATTTTAAAAGCCAGTAGACAAAGTCATCAAGTTTAAATTCTACAATGGCGAAATACTGTACACATTTTACTGAAAATTATGAATTACAATTCACGAGTTGATCAGACTCTGGAAGTATTAATACATTAATCATAAAACACGTATTGCACTATTACCTAACCTTTAAACTATAGTATATACCTTCACTAATTAATGAACTGTTTTCGGAAAATGGGGGAGGGGTTGTCTTACGGAAGATTTTCATGATACCCCCCCGTCCCCCACACACCTGTCTTATGACGTAGAGCCGTGATCAACCCCCCCCCTTCCCAGTCTCGTTGACATCAGAAAAATCTGGTCAGATTAATGCATTGACCTACTTATGGATGTATTGACCTAGTTCGTTTTATTGACCAATATCCCTAGAAGAAAAACAAACTATGAGCATGTAGTGCTTTCAAAATGTGAATCTAACCAGTCGTGACGTCATAGCAATGCACTTGAGCGTAGTGCCAGTACACAGCAAGTAAATAAAGTGACGACTCAGCAGAAACAACCTCAATGTACCTCCCACCATGTACCTCCCTCCACGGTGTGATGGTAATTGTTCCAAAACTGACTTCAACCAGTGGCGCAACCAGCAAAAAATGCTGGGGGGGGGGGACTCACATATAGAAAAACGACAGTTTATATAGTGAAATATGTTTGATGATTTGGTCTGGGGGGGGGGGCTCAAGCCCCCGGTTGCGCCACTGACTTCAACATATATATGTAGTGCTTTTTTTGTTCCGGAAAGCACCGGTACGGCGTACCGGCATCTTTTTCAATGTGGGGAAAAATTATCACTTTTCTTGTATTTTAATAGGATTTAAGTTGGTTAATTATAAAATAATATTGTTTTAGACATTTAGTATCTTTGCAGCTGTGATTTAGCTTGCATCGAGGTGCGAACTTTGTACTTAAAAGTTAGGCAATCCATCACTGAGTACCAGCACCTATTAAAAAGGCAATCCATCACTGAGTACCGGCACCTATTAAAAGTTAGGCAATCCATCACTGAGTACCGGCACCTATTTTTTTTTTACAAAAAAAAAGCACAGTATATATGTATACTCTATTACCTGAATATAGATACATTCTGGTCGACCACATTATTTCATATCTGGCATCTGGAACGTTCTGAATAAATGAATTCTAAGCAATAAGAAAATGTCAACAGGTTTAACAAGAAGACGAAAAGAACGCAGAACCATTATCAGTGGTTCTCAAGCAGAACACGAAAACATCCACAAATGTCATGTTGACATCCACAAATGTCATGTTGACATCCACAAATGTCATGAAGTACCTAGAAATAAAGTGTTGACGATCAGTGGAAAAACAAACAAAACAAAAATGTTTAAAACATTTCACGCCGCAGTTCAATGTCATCAATGTGCGCAGGTCCTGCTCAAGTACATCTATAGCCCCTCCCCCCCCCACCCCCAGTTGTGTCATTTACATTTCAGTGATTGACAACTGACAATAACACATTGCAAACTGGGGGTGAGAATAAATTGTTTCCGATCGGGCTCGTGTATATCTTAGGCCGGCCCTAACACGAACACACACTCACACACACTCACACACACTCACACACACTCACACACACTCACAGTGAAACCCATTTTAATTTTAGAAAGTTTTAAAATCAAATACTTGAATACATGTCAAGTAAAATATTGGAAGCTAGAGATTAAAGAAATGATAAATTAACACAAAGTATTGATTAGAACGTGCAAACTCTTATTGGGTAGGTCTTCAGTTCGCCATTCTTTATGTAAGGCAAGAGGTAAATCAATATTGGAAAAAGTTGGACTTTGAATTATAGCATAATGTCCAAATATTTAGTCATAATGTCCAAATACTTTGGCAAAGAGCCATCGCTTGATAATTTCAAATCTGATATATTTTTTTAATTTTTTTATTTGACAAACATTTCTCGTAAGTCCGATATTTAATGTTTAAGTACCACTTTTTTTAAAAAAACAATCGAGTCAATAGTTCATTAAATTTGAAATGAGTTCTATAAAAAAATAAAACAGTTTTCACACATAACAAACAATTAGCTTAATTCATTGAAAACAATTTTAAAATATATTAATGGAATTTAATTCTTTTAAACAACATTGGTAACTTTTTCTTTGAGATTTACTTTCTAAAACAATAGGGCATTTGAATATTTCGTATAACAGAACATTCCATTAAACATGTCATTAAGTCATTAAACATGCCATCAAACGGCAAATCTGTAAAATCTAGTTGAATTTATATTTACGTAGTGGATATAGTCAATTGTATATAATTATATTATGTGGTCATAATAGAGCGCCGTATGTTTTCATCTCAGTACATTAAAGTCTATACACTGTAGGTTTTAAACTCAGTACATAAATATCGATAGATCGCATGTTTTAAACACAGTACATAAATGTCGATAGATTGTATGTTTTAAACTCAGTACATGGATGTCGATAGATCGTATGTTTTAAACTCAATACATAAATGTCGACAGATCGTATGTTTTAAACACAGTACATAAAAGTCGATTCAGGAAATGTTTATTCATGTGGGGTTACTGCTGTGTATGGTCAGTCCCAGTCAGATCCAGCTTTAAAAGTCACATGGTCGAAAGGGTGATTTGTAGAGATGATAAAAATAGCTCCTGATGCGGATGTTTGTTGTATCGATACGATCAAATGAACTTTCTTTAAAAGAAACCGATACGGGAAAGATGGTGTGTGGAATGGGAAGAAGAGAACATCAGAAAGTAAAGGAGAAATGAAAAGCAACATACGCCTACATAGATAGATATATAGATATATATATATATAGATAGATAGATAGATAAATAGATAGACAGATAGACAGAGAAGAAAGGGGGGCTTTTCTGATGAACGTTGATATCCACCGTAGTGCCTCCATAGCTTTTGTAATTTCGGCTATGATAAGGGATGTATAAAAAAGGCGTAGTTAAAAAAAAGGTCCCACCAGTGACTATAAGATCACGTGATAAGATTAAAATCATTCGAGGTCTTAGCAGGGTCAACTGATTAACGCATTAACAAAACCACAGATCATCTTTGAACACATCTGGTCAAATTGAACGGTCAGTTGTGACAAAGAATGCCGTATGTTTTGCAATTATCACACAGCACAACTTAAAATATAACATTGTGCAAACTGAACATTTTAAATTGACCATATTTTTTTGCTATCAAAATGTTCAGGTGCAATTAAAATGCTACACTATAAACGTGTATACACACTAGTATAATATATATATATATATATTTATATATATATATATATAGATATATATATATATGTATATATATATATATATATATATAGATATATATAGATAAATATATAAAAGCGATTTGGGTTCTGCGTTAAATCGAAAGTAAAGAATTAATACAACAGTATTCCAGTTTAAACTACAAAAAAATAACCTAGCCTACCGATCAAGCCTAAGGGGATAAAACTCTAAGCAAAGGTTTTGCAGAGTACAGCTAGTATTGTATAATGACAAAAATATTTAAGTCAACTTTATTGATTTATTAAAAATTGTTAAAAGTTTCCTACGTTAATTGTATTATATTGTTTATCGTTGTACATATGTTAAAAATCTTATTCATCTTGTTGCTGAATGTCAAACATAAGTAACAGTTTACACAACAGTAAACAGTTTAGCATACATGACTTAGGCCACATTTATATGTAGTTTTGTTTTGATAAATCTAAATAAAGGTTGTTTTTTTTAAAACTTCAACTCATTCAATCTTTACATTTAATTCTACCCCCTCCTCCCCCGGACCCTGTCCGACGACTGTCATGCACTGAATCCAACCGCCCACTGGTCAACAGGATAGCTCTGCCAAGCAAACGGGGACAGCATAACTCGAGTGGAAGTTATGCCCCTTTATTTGGCGCCATTATTGTTAACAGACCAAAACTTGTGTTTGATGAGTTCACAGGGGAAAAAAACTGGCGAGAAATGAAGAATGGAATACAGCAGTCTGTGGTAGTTTAAAAATCTTTAACTTTTAACCCAAATGAATGTTACTGACATTGTTGCTATTTCAGGTGACAGGGTTTGTTTACCCCGTGCCAGAGACAGGTGAAGTTTTAAGTTCGAATTGTAAAAGAAAAAGTTTAATTCCCCCCCCCCCGGCCCGTCCTCAACTCACCTGTTTACAATCGTCTATTGATACAATAAAACACAGACAATAATCTATCTATCAATCTATGTGTTTGTCTGTCTGTATGTCTATCTATCTATATGTCTATTTGTCTGTCTGTCTATCTATCTCTCTGTAAGTCTGTCTATCTATCTATCTATCTATCTATCTATCTATCTATCTATCTATCTATCTATCTATCTATCTATCTATCTATCTATCTATCTATCTATCTATCTATCTATCTATCTATCTATCTATCTATCTATCTATCTATCTATCGATCTATCTATCTATCTATCTATCTATCTATCTATCTATCTATCTATCTATCTATATGTCTATCTGTCTGTATGTATATCTATCTATCTATCTATCTATCTATCTATATATATATATATATATGTCTATCTGTCTGTCTATCTATCTATCTCTCTGTAAGTCTGTATATCTATCTATCCATCTGTCTGTATGCCTATCTATCTATATGTCTATCTGTCAGTCGGTCTATCTATCTCTCTGTAAGTATGTCTGTCTCTCTGTCCATCTGTCTGACGGTTTTTTTTCTGTCTATCTACCTTAATGTTTACCTTCCCACTATCTATCAATAAATATATCTAATTTCAATCTCACTATATCCATGATTTCGCTATCTCTATCTATCTGTCAATCTATGCTAAAGATATTTTCTTTACATCAACTTTACTATCCCTGTCTTGAATTGTGTCACTTTCATCACAAAAAATTAATAGAAAACTTATTTACAACATTTGCATGAACAATGATAACAAACGTATGATTCAAGTTAAACAACAAACCTGCTCAAAGATTGAATTGAATCACACATTGACAAGATTGAATTGAATCACACATTGACAAGATTGAATTGAATCACACATTGACAAGATTGAATTGAATCACACATGGACAAGATTGAATTGAATCACACATTGATAAGATTGAATTGAATCACACATTGACAAGATAGAATTGAATCATACATTGACAAGTCTCCCAAGCACATTAATTGGGTCAAATACAGACACAGGTAAAAGTTTTAGTTACCTGTTTTGTCAGTTGCTCTGTCAGGTCAAATAAGAGAAATATCCACACGAAACAAATGTATAGGTCAGGTGAGTATATGTGTCAGTGAAGTGTGTGTATGTGTGTGTGTGTATGTGTGAATATAGGTAATTTAGGGATAGATATACTCCATCTTTCCACTCATTTATGTTCACTGGACGTCCACTTAATTAAAGACAGTCAAACTAAAGAGTTTGTTTACCGCTAACCAACTACAAGCCGGACATCAAAGACCATGACATAATGAATGGACACTGAGAATGGCCAGTGTGAAAAGGTTGTTTTTAAACAAGTGTCACGTCTAATTACTGTACTCGATGTATGAGATGATTCACACAGTGGGCAGAGGGAGAGAGAGAGAGAGAATTGTAAAAGAAAACATTTAAAATTTAAAAAAAAGCAAACAAACAATGAAATACTAAACATGACTCGTTTGAATGTCTGTACAACTGATGTATGTATGTGTGTATATATATATATATATATATATATATATATATATATATATATATATGTGTGTGTGTGTGTGTGTGTGTGTGTGTGTGTCTGTGCACAAAATCGATTTGTGTTCTATGAATTAACATATATGTCGGTACAAATGATATATTTGTGTACAATGTATAAAATTTACGACTGAACAGTTATAACAATTCGCGTTGCTGTAGGCAAGTCAGTTATTTTTTAAGTGAAAATATGTTCAGAAATAATACATAAACAGAATATCAATAAAAAAAAAGCAAATTGCATTTAACAATAGAGTCGGATATGGACATGGATTTGTTATTACACGTTAGTTTCTTCATCGATACTAATCACTTGTGAAGATATTGAACTGATTTCTAACTAATGTGTGACCGACATATTTGTATCTTTTTTGCATTAATGTTAATTTCTGGAATGTATATCTTGTTTCCATTAAAATATTTTGAAATCGTCCAGTGTTGGTGGATTGTGGGGGGTGTTTGGGGGGGTATATAACAATGCTTTCCTTTCATCAGTAATGTTACGTTACATAACATCAACCGGTTTACATGGTTTACATGGTTTGTAAAAAAAACAAAAACAGCCGCCACCGTAACATAAAAAAGAAGCCTTGAAATAACATTAATGTGAGAAAAAAATAGGTTTCTATCTCAATAGCAGACGAGCTAGGGGAAGTGTGTTGACTGACGCCATATGGGGGGGGGGGGTCCAAACAAACTGACATCAGGAGTCTTACAGTACAAGTTACAGTACACGTTACAGTACAAGTTACAGTACAAGTTACAGTACAAGTTACAGGACGTTACCTAACAGATGGGGGGGGGGGGAATAAGCGATGACCTGGAATAACGATCTGTGAAGATCCCAGATAAGATGAGAAGATCATATAAACCAATAAAAGACTGTTTTTGTAGTGCCTTTCTTTCAACTCCACCATAGCAGATGGTGCAATGACCATGGAGGCACTACGAGAGAACGTGCCCCTTTAATGCTGACACACATGAAAATATTATTGACTCAGAGTCATGTACGACTTCATGACAGATTGAATGTTTTATCGTCCGTTTGGTGGTTTATAAGTCGTTGTCCATCTGTCTGTCCATCTATATATACGGCTGTTTATCTCTCTGTCTATCCATCTATATATCTGGCTGTTTCCTGCATCTACAGAAGTCTTTCTGTCTGCCTGCGTGACATTCAATGTATTGTACTTTCTATCTGTGTATAATGTGTAGCTGAATGTGTCAATGTGTTCATATAATGCATCGATTTACTTGTCATGTAATTATGTCGGTCATGATATCGTGGTGGGTTGGGGGGGGGGGGTAGATCTGTTGTCAGTGCTGTCCGGCTAGTTGTCTACTTCATCTCAATGGCAGTCCACCGCTGTACGGGTCAAGAACACCCCCTTTACATTATTGTACTCAGCAACCTAACTTTCACCCCCCCCCCCCCCAATCAGTCGCCAGTACAATCGGTTGGAATCACTGGCACCCAGTGTGAGTCATCGCTGGACAGGGTGGAATCAAGTGTTTGTGAGAGCTAATCTATTGCATGATACGGTTACATGGGGATTTTACCACAGCACACGAACCCACTCAAGAATGGTGTCATTACACACGAGTTGGGGGGGGGGGGGGGGTCACACGAGCACATATACACATAATTCAGTTCTTGATTCAAGCTCCAACTATTGTAGCCAGCAGAAAACAACTGCAGGCATTTAGTCAGCAATGACTCACTTTAAGACATAATGAATTACTGTTTACACAGGGGCTGTCCATTAATTACGTCAACAAAATAGGGGGAGGGGGGTCAGAAAATGTTTGACAAGGGGGAGGGGAGGGAGGTCAAGAAAAGTTGACGTCAACAATGTTACTTTTTTAAATTTAATATAATTACTTAATAAATAGGAAAATTAAGCAGCGTTTGTAGTCCTGTGTTACACACTCACTTAACATTCAGTATTTTAATTAAACGAACTATATTCCTACTAATTTTGCCACATAAACATTTTGGAAGCCACCTTTGGGGGGGGGGGGGTAATCAAATGTTGACGTCATTTTATAGGGGGGTCTCTGGAAGTTTGACAAGTTGTTGACAAGGGGGAGGGGGGGGAGGTAAAAATCGCCAAAAATTTGTTGACATAAATAATGGACAGCCCCATAGACAGACTCGAACAATACAATTTAGGCGGTAATATTTATAAACTGACACTATGAATATGTATTTATCCGTATCCAATAACAACTAAGGTAGATGACTCGTTATTTTAATTGTTTTTATTACAATCAGTATCTTGAGTTATACGTCCTACTGTGTACACAGTTATGTCATGCATTTCATTCATAACGTAAAAGACGTACTGACCATGAAATCAATGACGGACTGACCATGAAGTCAATGACGTACTGACCATGACGTCAATGACGGACTGACCATGACGTCAATGACGGACTGACCATGACATCAATGACGGACTGACCATGAAGTCAATGACAGACTGACCATGAAGCTAATGACAGACTGACTGTGAAGTCAATGACGGACTCAGTGGCGTAGCGAACTTAACTTGCGCCTGGGGCACAATACCTTTTTAGCGCCCCCCCCCCGAGAACCATATATTATTATATGTAAATCATATAACATTTGGCGCCCCTTTGTGAGTAGCGCCCGTGGCATGATGCCCCCCCTTGCCCACCCCTCGCTACGCCTCTGGACAGACTGACCATGAAGTCAATGACGGACTGACCATGAAGTCAACTCTCCCTATGGCAAGGGGAAACCTCGAACAATGATCTTTGTGGAAGCCCAAAATAGATTTCATTGGTTAACAAAATCAAAATACAGCATCATAGAGTGGGCCGCATGCTGCCCCATAGATAATATTTTGAGAACTAGTCCACCACTGCATTAAGTCACAACTGATATTAAGTTTCCCTAATTCTCTATAACTTGACTATAACTTATAGCGACTTTTAAACTCAGCTTGACCAACAAACGGTGGGAGTTAGAGCTGATTGTTCAAAATGTTTAGCTATTGTGTTTAATTTCACAATGGGTTAAAGGATAAAACCAAGAACACTATATTTAACTTAAAGCAATGGTTGAATCAATAGGGGACGGGTGGTTGAGTGGTGTAGAGCGCTTGTATTTTTTTTTTCCTTTAATCAATTGAATTGTGTCGCAAATCATTGTCTTTGCTTTCCATGAATATCAACACAGAATCAAAGAGCGCATACTATTTGATTTAAACATGCACCTTTAGATAACCAAAGTACTTCTGTGTGAAGTAGTAAACGGTTTTTTTTCAAACAAAGTTGAGAAAATATCTCATTTAAGGCATTCCTTTTGATTTTATTAACGGCTTGAATGACTTAATCTAGTGATCCATGCAAACATTCACTAAGATTTTTTTGCGACCAAACGATGTCGATGAATGACACAATGCACTGAAAATACATTTGGTAGAGCTTGTTTTAAGTATGTCAGAAAGCCTCTTTATCTTCCTACCATTGCCTGAGCACCACCAGTAGCAACAGAAATGATATTAGTCAAAGGTATAGCTTTTTTATATTGAAAACATCTTTTTAATTCAGTAAATTACGTTTCACCTTTTGTACCGGTTTCCGAACATTTTGCAACATTTTTCTTCTTTACAAATCTTACATAAGCTAAAAAGTAAAGCTTCGGTTCCTGGTAAAGTGAACCAGTGCCGTAGCGAGCTTAACTCGCGCCAGGGGCACAATACCTTTCAATACTTTTTAATACCTTTTAATACCTTTTAATACCTTTTTGTGCGTCCCCCCCCTATTCGAAAAACCATATAATATATGATAAATATACAATTTGGCTCCCTTTGTGAGTAGCGCCCGGGGCATGGTACCAACCCCCGCTTACCCCTCACTAAACCTCTGAAGTGAACTCGTCAAGCTGTATAGAAAATTCAGATGTTTTTAAGTAATCACATAAAGAATTTTCAACGGACTGAGCCATTTCGTCAATCTTTCTTTGTACTGTAATATTACTAAGTGTAATTCTTTTTATGATGTCGGAATGTGGTTTGTGCAAAACTGTGTGTATTACACAACTGGTAAAATAAGTTCTTCATCAATAATATACAGCTTTCTGGACTTTGCAATCAATAAGAAGCATGCAGTCATCATCATCTTGCTTAGATGTTGTCCCAATGAATTTGTTGCAGTGACGTTTCTCGGCCTTTTGGCTACTATATTAAAGTGTAGTATCTGCACTATAATAGATCTTAGCAGTCTTAGCTATTTGGCTAACCTGGTCTAGAAGGCATACCATAGTCTGTGGGTAAAAGATCATTGGGGTTCTCCTGGCCAGGAAAAAAAAAACTTTTAGCGACGGTGGTGGTACTGTGGTCATTGAGGACAATCCAAGACAATGGTATTCACAGTTCACACCCTTCCACCCTGTCCCACTCAACACACCGTTGCAGCCTGCCATTTCTGGCGTTTAGACAGGCACATTACACCCTCCACTCTGTCCGCGTGACAGGGAAAAAAAAAAACCTTTCATTGCCATTCTGGCCGATCAGCAGTCCACACACCGTGCTGATCTGGTCAGTCTAGGCATGTCTTAATAACAGTTTTCTATGCCGTGCCGATAGATTGTGGGGAAACAATATAGAGTTTGATGACGCCACTTCCGCATACTACGGTGCCCAAAGCTAGGCTGTAGTAATTGTATTCCTCCTGAGTTCACCATTATATGTCAATTCATGTTCATGCAGTTACACTAAAGAATTAAATATTACTATAGTTAATTTCAACCGACGTCAACTTATTATATTTTAGTGTTGTTCACTGTTGTTGGAACAACTAATACCAGTTTATAAGAGAGCCTCGCAACATAGATGGATCATAATCATAATATTTTATATTAAACCTTTCACGGACCCCCTGGTGTTGTTCAGGGACCCCCAAATGAATCTTAACTTTTCATGGACCCCCTGAATTGTACCGCGGACCCCTGGGGGTCCGTAGGGACCACTTTGGGAATCACTGGACTATACTAAGCTTACCCTTTATTCAAACTATTATTGTCACATATCTTCAGTCTCTTTCACGATTTGCAAATAATCATGTAACAAATTGATCATATTTAAAATTTAAACACTTATTCATGTTCTTATTTTTTTTAAACAGAAACATTCTTTTTGTTAATTTCATTGTTTCTTAGAAGCAGGGCCGAATCTAAGCCGATTGGAGTGGGGGCTCCAGTCAGACACCGCAGTAAATGGAACTGGGGCATTTTATCTGGGAGAGAGCCGCCCTAGGCAGACACCTTCAGAAATACATGGGGGCCCTACGTACATATTTTCAGAGAGATTTTGGGCCCTGGGCCAGACACTTTCAAATATATTTGGGAAACCTAGGACTAAAACCTATTTAGGGGGCCCTGAAAGCATCATGGGATTTCTTACTAATACTGGAAAATACTGGAAAATGGTCTAGTTGCCTATGCCTATGCCTAAGAACGGCCCTGGTTATCGTAGTATAAATACATTACTGAGACATCAATGAGACATTACTGAGACATTACTGGGACATCAATGAGACATTACTGGGACATCAATGAGACATTACTGGGACATCAATGTGACATTACTGGGACATCAATGAGACATTACTGGGACATCAATGAGACATTACTGGGACATCAATGAGACATTACTGGGACATCAATGAGACGTTACTAAGACATCAATGAGACATTACTGGGACATCAATGAGACATTACTTCGACATCGATGAGACATACTGAGACATCAATGAGACATTACTGAGACATTAATGTGACATTACTGAGACATTTCTGCAGTGATAACGTGTGGCTGGTTGGTGTGTGCAGATTTACTTTCAGAAGCCCCGACATAGAGGGGAAAAAAAACACGAAAAAAATGAATTATTTCCCACTTTAAAAAAAATTCATTATTATTCTCTTATCACCATAGCAACCAGTGTTGACATGCCAGCAACAAGCATCTATAGATACGATAAACGTATGTGTTTGACAGGTCGAGTCAATAGTTCACAGTAGTTCCGTGTGCTGCTGAGTGTGTGGTGTGAGACTGACGTGAGAGAGTGAGAGAGAAAGAGAGAGAGAGAACTATCAGATTAGTTCTGGTTTTGCACCGGATGTGTAGTTGGTCGGTATGTGTGCTGCCAGAGCCCTAAATTACGAGGTGGGTGGCTAATGAACTAGAACATAAGTAACGCATTACAGCAGGGGGTGGGCAAACTAAGGCGCGCGGGCCGCATGCGGTTTTCTGAGTATACTGTGTGGCCCGTATGCATGTATATGTTTGTATTTTAAAATATAATGTGCATGTGTAATACAGTGTGAGTGTGAAATAAAATTACAAATTCAAGTTTATTATCTTTAATTCATATTTTCATAAGCTGTAAATTGCAATTGAAGTAGACAAAATATATATGCGGCCCGCCAGTAACAATCAGGTTTTCAATGTGGCCCTCCGTAGAAAAAGTTTTCCCACCCGTGCATTACAGTACAGCAACAGCGAAACGGCAGCTCACTCAGCCACTGATACAGCGATTGTCTCAAACAGCCACTGATACAGCGATTGTCTCAAACAGCCACTGATACAGCGATTGTCTCAAACAGCCACTGATACTGCGATTGTCTCAAACAGCCACTGATACAGCGATTGTCTCAAAACGCCACTGATACAGCAGTGTTTCTTGTCAAAACTATTTCCCATCTGGATACAAATAAAAATAAAAGTATATCTTATTCCTCGTTTTATTTATAAGACATGACTTTCTGGCACAAGCCGGCATCACATATTCAGGCCAGCTGTAGCGTCATTTATTATCCCACCATCCTAACGTTCTGACATACTATGGCACTTGTCCAGAGGGGCCCACGAGTTTGAGGGGCCCAACCAGAGGCGGATTTTGAACGTCTGGCGCTCCTGGGACATCGACTACTAGGAGAGCCCCGATAAGCCCTTAGATGCCTTCACAATGTAACTTTATTTATTACCCTGTCTTTTTCTTTTGAAAGGGGGCCCACATATTTTTGGCTGCGGTTGGGGTCCAAACTGATCTAAATCCGCTGACCATGTGTATTTCGTTCATTAGAATGTTGTTGTAAAGACCCCAATAACAATGTATCGTTCATTAGAATGTTGTTGTAAAGACCCCAATGACAATGTATCGTTCATTAGAATGTTGTTCTAAAGACCCCAACGACAATGTATCTCATGTTATGTAAACACGACCCCATTGCTTACATTATTAAACCCTTTACTCCTCAGTTTTCTGTGTCCAGTCTTGTACTTACACTACTAGAATTTTAATCTCACAAATTTTCAACAGTCTATTTATACTAGGCTTTCTCTCCCGGGATGACAGCAGGATTCCGGTCGAATTTCGGCTCATTTAAAACAACCCGGTAAATCGTCTTATCCCCGGGATATTGCGTAATACTTCATACATTTAACATAAGAGATCATAGAATGACAATGATTAGGATCATGTTTATCACACACACACACACACACACACACCTGGCCCGAAGCGTGCGGAGGGCCGGGCCCCCTGCGTTTTGTCTGGCCCCTCTGCTTATTTGCTTCACTTAGTAGAATGTATTACCTGCCCCCCCCCCCCGGCTATTGCCTGGCCCCTGCTATAGAATTTTCACGCTACGGGGCTGACACACAAACACACACACACACACGATAATACAGTCCTAATGATACAGTGATAAAAGACGCGAGTTTCCGTTCGATCACAAACATTACAGCCAGTCGTTTGAGAGGGACAGAAGTTTGTTGTATTTTATTGACCATATACTGATGAAGCTTACTGTATTCAAAGGCTGTAAAATAATAACATGTTATTCCCACTGCATAATGAAATCATCGATTCTAAAAAAAAAATTATCAATATCCATACTCTAGTATATGTTAATTCTAATTGTATACGTTTTAAAAAAACATTACTATATCCCGGGATATCTAGGGATAAACGACACGTCGGGAAATGAGCTATCCTAATTATATACATGTGTGTATCTGATGCCAATGTGTGTATCTGATGCCTAAGTGTGTATCTGATGCCTATGTGTGTATCTGCTACCAATGTGTGTATGTGTTAGAATAACTAGGATATTGGTGGTATCTACACATTCTGTCTAGAGATGCAGAAATGGATATTACAATAAATTCCCCACCCATCACCTCCGAAATGTCAGTCGCCATAATTGTGATATTGATTGACAGCGCCTTATTCATGTGTGTTTAATGTATGTATTAGAAGATCCGTGTTAACGGTGTAAGCTATGCACACTAAACCAGTAGATGACAGTTATTTCATAGTAATACTAAAACTTTGCATACATTAACCTTAAATTGTCAACCCATCTACAAATATAATTGTAAAGCACTTTATTCTGAGCGTCAGATTGATTACAAAAACTGGAAACACAGTAGAATAGGCTGGAAGAGAGGTTACATTTGAGCCAAGTAAATCAGATAATCGCAGCACACTGAACTAACGACAGCTGATATATTATCGTACGCCTAACTCACTAGTTACATGTTAAACGTGTTGATATGACATGCACACTAGCTTAGTACACACTTAATAGTAAGTAGCGTGTTAAGTCAGTTGATATGTGTAGCTTAGTACACACTTCATATTAAGTAGCGTGTTAAACCAGTTGATATGTGTAGCTTAGTACACACTTCATATTAACTAGTGTATTTGCTAAAATTGTACAAATGAGGTGCACATGACGAGAGCTTTGAAATTAAAATGAATACAATCAAGTAGCTCAATAATGTATTTAACTTACAGATTGTTCCTGCAATGCAGAGCACATCTACAATGGAATCACACACAGCATTGTGTCGAAAGAACAAACACAGATGAACGCTAGCACATCGAAAAGATGAATTTTTTTTTTTCTGTTTTTGTCGGTCTGAGAGAAGGAAGAAGGGCTGATGGAATGAGAGTTGGAGTACCTGTAGGTATGTGGGTGTGTATGTGTGAGTGTGGGTGTGTGTGCGTGAGTGTGTGTGTGTGTGTGTGTGCACGAGGCGAAGCAGGAGTTAGGCTGTGTAGTAGTGGGGCCAACAGTGCTGAAGAATTAAACCTGATGATAGGCATGGAGTGTTGAGAGGGGGGGGGGAGAGATTCTGTCTGAGGGGGTGGGGTAGTTGCATGGGGCGATGATGTTTAGGTGATATGGTAGTGAGCAGAAATGGTTCCATACCACAGGACGACTTACTTGTGAGATATACTGCACTAACTTAGTCTTTTATTAATGTGATTTTTTTTTGGTTACTTTATGTCTATACAGAGGTTTATTTTCTCAGTGTGATACAAACCTTCAAAATGCCGGCTATTTGTTCCTTACAATAACATTAGATTAGACTTTTTTATACCGGCACCTAACTGTTGTTACATAACACGGACATGAGAGTTATACCTTAAGCTCACTGTTACTCTCACGACTAGAATATAAGGCATGTGTGAGCATGAAGGATACTCTTTCAGGTGGTAGTATCTATCTATCTTTCAGGTTGTAGTATCTATCTATATATCTATCCATCCATCTATCTATCTACCTATCTATCTATCTATCTGTTATCTATCTATCTATCAATATATCTATATATCTATTATGTATCTATCTATCTATCTATATATCTATCTATATATCTATCTATATATCTATCTATATATCTATCTATATATCTATTATATATCTATCTATTATGTATATATCTATCTATCTATATATTATCTATCAATCAAACAAGTCAAGTACATGTAGATCATTCCGTTCCCCCATCCTTATTACTACACATATGTCTCATCCATGTCCCTGTCTTTATCTAAGTCTATCTAATCTATTTGTCTATTTACACTATACATCTCACATTCGGTATGTGTGTCTCTGTGTGTCTGTCCTCTTGTTGATAGATCTGAATGACTCGCTATTCTGTCCACCGGTACTTCAGATGACCATGCATGATTACTTCCCAGGTCATTCATAGTTCGCCATTACACAAGCTAGACAATGGCCAGCGCTACACGGTACTTAGTGGTGGTCGAGTGGTAAAGCGCTCGACTGCCGAACTGAGGGTCCCTGGTTCGATCTCCATGGCCATTGCACTTTCGTCGATGGTGGGGATGAAAGATGGACACCATAAAACCGTCCTATCAGTGGTTTGTAGAATCTAAGAGATTTCATCTTATCATTACAGGGATTTCACATACACGGTACTTAATAATGTTAACCAGCCAGTATCAAACAGACCCACGGGCCGTATCAAACAGACCCACTGGCCGTATCAAGCACACCCAATGGCTGTATCAAACACACCCACTGGCCGTATCAAACACCCCCGGGCCGTATCAAACAAACCCACTGGCCGTATCAAACACATCCACTGGCCGTATCAAACAGACCAACGGGCCGTACCAAACTGGCCCACTGGCCGTATCAAACAGACCAACGGACCGTATCAAACACACTCACTGGCCGTATCCAACACACCCATGGGCCTTACTTCGCCCGCTGGTTGCAGTTTGCTCAAGTCTAGTACAGTTTATAAATAAACGTTAATTCAACACATCACAAGCGACACATGTTTTCTATGTTAAATATTTACATAGTGTATGTATGGCACGTGCCCTTAAAAAAAATGTTGGCTTGGTGATTAAAAAAAAAATCTGCAGGCAAGTCTTGGTACATGTAAAACAAATTACCTTCAACCATTGAATAGAGCTGATGCGTGAAGTTTGGGTGGGGGTGAGGGGGATTTATGTGTCCAACAACAGATGGCGCCATTAATCAAAACAATAATTAGCCTTCCCTCACTCTGTCCTTCCTCTCTTTCTCTTTTTCTTTCTCTGTAACTCCTTACTTTTAGTGTGTGTGTGTGTCCTATACCAGATAATGTCGACTACCTGACCCTGGATTATTTAAATAATACTTTTTTTGTAATAGAATGAAATTTTGAAATATTTTTTTATTTTACTATTCTAATGACATGAGATGCAGCAGAAAGTCAAAATTCAACACACGAAAAACCACTAGCTATCACTGAAAAGATAATATATATATATATATATATATATATATATATATATATATATATATATATATATATATATATATAGAGAGAGAGAGAGAGAGAGAGAGAGAGAGAGAGATAGATAGATAGATAGATTGTTTATTTGTATTCTACACGACCTGGTAGTTCTGTGAACGAGTCAGTCCCCCCGTGGCTACTCCATGTACACTGTGGCCAACGTTAAGATGGGGGGTGTTGCTCCAGCTATGAGCCCAATCCATGTGGTTCAGACTTCGGATTTGAGTGGCAACAACTCCAGCCACCCTTCTCCGCCGTGGCATCTCAGTGGGTCACTTCCAGTCTCAGTCATATTGATGTAAATAGACCGCTGAAATGTCGGTCCCGATGGTTGGTTACAGGAAATATAGACTTAAACTCTCATCATGAAATTGACTAAGGAAAATATGACACTGTAAATTAGTTCAAGCTAATATCAAGTGTACCTTTATGAGGACAAACGCAATATCCAAGTCTATGAGACAAAATGGACTATCCCAGTCTATGAGACTAAATGGACTATCCCAGTCTATGTGACAAAATGGACTATCCCAGTCTATGGGACAAAATGGAATATCCAAGTCTATGGGACAAAATGCACTACCCAAGTCTATGGGACAAAATGGACTATCTCAGTCTATGGAACAAAATGGAATATCCCAGTCTATGGGACAAAATGGACTATCCCAGTCTATGGGACAAAATGGAATATCCAAGTCTATGGGAAAAAATGCACTACCCAAGTCTTTGGGACGAAATGGACTATCCCAGTCTATAGGACAAAATGGACTATCCCAGTATATGAGATAAAATGGACTATCCCAGTCTATGGGACAAAATGGACTATCCAAGTCTATGAGACAAAATGCATTATCAAAGTATATGGGACAAAAGCACTATTCTATTCTACAATAGCACTACATAGTACAGTATGCAGTAAATTTCTGGAGATATTATCTTGATTGATTACAGAGTGAAATATGTGGACTGTAAAACTGAACCAATGTTCAATTAAACTGAACAAAGAGCCGTGTTAAAAAAACTACCTTTATTTTTTACTAGGCCCGTGTCTGTTCAGTAGGGTACATTCCTGTAGCCCCCACACCCCACCTCTGTCCGTATCCTAATGCAACAATACGCATTCCTGAGTTGATCCATTCTCTTTACTCACACACTCCATGCAACAGAAGTCTATTCTCGCCTCCCCCCGCCCATCAAGTTTACCTGTGTGTGACTAGACGTGAGCCTACCAGGTAGATGTCTGGTCAGGTAAAATATAAAAATGAGCGCATGCAACACTGTATGGAGTTCCATGAGTCTTCCCCCCCTCTCTCTCTCTCTCTCTCTCTCTCTCTCTCTCTCTCTCTCTCTCTCTCAGTGCGTGCATTGACGTGTGCTTTTTCTTCTATTTTTTTCTCTCCATCTAACAATGTCTCCTTCACGTGCCGCCTGACCGATGCACGTGCCAGACAGTGAACTATGTCATGAAACCAACCCCCTCCTTTTGTACCCCCCTCCCAATAGAACGGACTTGTCCGTTTTAAATCATTTTACCGTGCGTTTAACTCCACCCACCCCCACACATACCCAATGGAACGCTATTTGATTAACAAGTTGTTTAATTCACGCAATAAGTTGTGTTTTACTCAGCACTTGGGAATATATTGACATTTCCGCCTGATGAACTCACCTAGTGAGTTTGTAACCAAGCCTGGCATCGTGCTTGTGACGAGCTCCAACAACAGTCACATTTAAAGCATTGAATTAGGCTCAATGAGGAGATAGATAACACTTGACCGTAGTGGCGATTTGTTGGTCATAGCTGGGCGATCTTAGATACAATGTAGAGTGAAGAGATGCAGTGTAGAGTGAAGAGATGCAGTGTAGAGTGAAGAGATAATGTGTAGAGTGAAGAGATAACGTGTAGAGTGAAGAGATAATGTGTAGAGTGAAGAGATACAATGTAGAGTGAATAGGTACAGTGTAGAGTGAAGAGATACAGTGTAGAGTGAAGAGATACAATGTAGAGTGAAGAGATAATGCGTAGAGTGAAGAGATACAAAATAGAGTGAAGAGATACAATGTAGAGTGAAGAGATACAGTGTAGAGTGAAGAGATACAGTGTAGAGTTAAGAGATACAATGTAGAGTGAAGAGATAATGTGTAGAGTGAAGAGATAATGTGTAGAGTGAAGAGATACAATGTAGAGTGAAGAGATACAGTGTAGAGTGAAGAGATACAATGTAGAGTGAAGAGATACAGTGTAGAGTGAAGAGATAATGTGTAGAGTGAAGAAGTACAGTGTAGAGTGAAGAGATACAGTGTAGAGTGAAGAGATACAATGTAGAGTGAAGAGATAAGTGTAGAGTAAAGAGATAATGTGTAGAGTGAAGAGATACAATGTAGAGTGAAGAGATACAGTGTAGAGTGAAGAGATACAGTGTAGAGTGAAGAGATACAATGTAGAGTGAAGAGATACAGTGTAGAGTGAAGAGATAATGTGTAGAGTGAAGAGATAATGTGTAGAGTGAAGAGATACAATGTAGAGTGAAGAGATAATGTGTAGAGTGAAGAGATACAAAATAGAGTGAAGAGATACAGTGTAGAGTGAAGAGATACAATGTAGAGTGAAGAGATACAGTGTAGAGTGAAGAGATACAAAATAGAGTGAAGAGATACAATGTAGAGTGAAGAGATACAGTGTAGAGTGAAGAGATAATGTGTAGAGTGAAGAGATACAATGTAGAGTGAATAGATACAGTGTAGAGTGAAGAGATACAGTGTAGAGTGAAGAGATACAATGTAGAGTGAATAGATACAGTGTAGAGTGAAGAGATACAGTGTAGAGTGAAGAGATACAATGTAGAGTGAAGAGATAATGTGTAGAGTGAAGAGATACAATGTAGAGTGAATAGATACAGTGTAGAGTGAAGAGATACAGTGTAGAGTGAAGAGATAATGTGTAGAGTGAAGAGATAATGTGTAGAGTGAAGAGATACAAAATAGAGTGAAGAGATACAGTGTAGAGTGAAGAGATACAGTGTAGAGTGAAGAAATACAGTGTAGAGTGAAGAGATACAATGTAGAGTGAAGAGATACAGTGTAGAGTGAAGAGATACAATGTAGAGTGAAGAGATACAGTGTAGAGTGAAGAGATACAATGTAGAGTGAAGAGATACAAAATAGAGTGAAGAGATACAATGTAGAATGAAGAGATACAGTGTAGAGTGAAGAGATAATGTGTAGAGTGAAGAGATAATGTGTAGAGTGAAGAGATACAATGTAGAGTGAATAGATACAGTGTAGAGTGAAGAGATACAGTGTAGAGTGAAGAGATACAATGTAGAGTGAAGAGATAATGTGTAGAGTAAAGAGATACAATGTAGAGTGAATAGATACAATGTAGAGTGAAGAGATACAGTGTAGAGTGAAGAGATACAGTGTAGAGTGAAGAGATACAATGTAGAGTGAAGAGATAATGTGTAGAGTGAATAGATACAATGTAGAGTGAAGAGATACAGTGTAGAGTGAAGAGATAATGTGTAGAGTGAAGAGATAATGTGTAGAGTGAAGAGATACAATGTAGAGTGAATAGATACAGTGTAGAGTGAAGAGATACAGTGTAGAGTGAAGAGATACAATGTAGAGTGAAGAGATAATGTGTAGAGTGAAGAGATACAATGTAGAGTGAATAGATACAGTGTAGAGTGAAGAGATACAGTGTAGAGTGAAGAGATACAGTGTAGAGTGAAGAGATAATGTGTAGAGTGAAGAGATACAAAATAGAGTGAAGAGATACAGTGTAGAGTGAAGAGATACAGTGTAGAGTGAAGAAATACAGTGTAGAGTGAAGAGATACAATGTAGAGTGAAGAGATACAGTGTAGAGTGAAGAGATACAATGTAGAGTGAAGAGATACAGTGTAGAGTGAAGAGATACAATGTAGAGTGAAGAGATACAAAATAGAGTGAAGAGATACAATGTAGAGTGAAGAGATACAGTGTAGAGTGAAGAGATAATGTGTAGAGTGAAGAGATAATGTGTAGAGTGAAGAGATACAATGTAGAGTGAATAGATACAGTGTAGAGTGAAGAGATACAGTGTAGAGTGAAGAGATACAATGTAGAGTGAAGAGATAATGTGTAGAGTAAAGAGATACAATGTAGAGTGAATAGATACAGTGTAGAGTGAAGAGATACAGTGTAGAGTGAAGAGATACAGTGTAGAGTGAAGAGATACGTGCAGAGTGAAGAGATAATGTAGAGTGAAGAGATACAATGTAGAGTGAAGAGATAATGTGTAGAGTGAAGAGATACAATGTAGAGTGAAGAGATACAGTGTAGAGTGAAGAGATACAGTGTAGAGTGAAGAGATACAATGTAGAGTGAAGAGATAATGTGTAGAGTGAAGAGATACAATGTAGAGTGAATAGATACAATGTAGAGTGAAGAGATACAGTTTAGAGTGAAGAGATAATGTGTAGAGTGAAGAGATAATGTGTAGAGTGAAGAGATACAATGTAGAGTGAAGAGATACAGTGTAGAGTGAAGAGATACAGTGTAGAGTGAAGAGATACAATGTAGAGTGAAGAGATAATGTGTAGAGTGAAGAGATACAATGTAGAGTGAATAGATACAGTGTAGAGTGAAGAGATACAGTGTAGAGTGAAGAGATACAGTGTAGAGTGAAGAGATACAAAATAGAGTGAAGAGATACAGTGTAGAGTGAAGAGATACAGTGTAGAGTGAAGAGATACAAAATAGAGTGAAGAGATACAATGTAGAGTGAAGAGATACAGTGTAGAGTGAAGAGATACAATGTAGAGTGAAGAGATACAGTGTAGAGTGAAGAGATACAATGTAGAGTGAAGAGATACAGTGTAGAGTGAAGAGATACAATGTAGAGTGAAGAGATACAATGTAGAGTGAAGAGATACAATGTAGAGTGAAGAGATACAGTGTAGAGTGAAGAGATACAATGTAGAGTGAAGAGATTCAAAATAGAGTGAAGAGATACAATGTAGAGTGAAGAGATACAGTGTAGAGTGAAGAGATAATGTGTAGAGTGAAGAGATAATGTGTAGAGTGAAGAGATACAATGTAGAGTGAATAGATACAGTGTAGATTGAAGAGATACAGTGTAGAGTGAAGAGATACAATGTAGAGTGAAGAGATACAGTGTAGAGTGAAGAGATACAGTGTAGAGTGAAGAGATACAATGTAGAGTGAAGAGATAATGTGTAGAGTGAATAGATACAATGTAGAGTGAAGAGATACAGTGTAGAGTGAAGAGATAATGTGTAGAGTGAAGAGATAATGTGTAGAGTGAAGAGATACAATGTAGAGTGAATAGATACAGTGTAGAGTGAAGAGATACAGTGTAGAGTGAAGAGATACAATGTAGAGTGAAGAGATAATGTGTAGAGTGAAGAGATACAATGTAGAGTGAATAGATACAGTGTAGAGTGAAGAGATACAGTGTAGAGTGAAGAGATACAGTGTAGAGTGAAGAGATAATGTGTAGAGTGAAGAGATACAAAATAGAGTGAAGAGATACAGTGTAGAGTGAAGAGATACAGTGTAGAGTGAAGAAATACAGTGTAGAGTGAAGAGATACAATGTAGAGTGAAGAGATACAGTGTAGAGTGAAGAGATACAATGTAGAGTGAAGAGATACAGTGTAGAGTGAAGAGATACAATGTAGAGTGAAGAGATACAAAATAGAGTGAAGAGATACAATGTAGAGTGAAGAGATACAGTGTAGAGTGAAGAGATAATGTGTAGAGTGAAGAGATAATGTGTAGAGTGAAGAGATACAATGTAGAGTGAATAGATACAGTGTAGAGTGAAGAGATACAGTGTAGAGTGAAGAGATACAATGTAGAGTGAAGAGATAATGTGTAGAGTAAAGAGATACAATGTAGAGTGAATAGATACAGTGTAGAGTGAAGAGATACAGTGTAGAGTGAAGAGATACAGTGTAGAGTGAAGAGATAATGTGTAGAGTGAAGAGATAATGTGTAGAGTGAAGAGATACAATGTAGAGTGAAGAGATAATGTGTAGAGTGAAGAGATACAATGTAGAGTGAAGAGATACAGTGTAGAGTGAAGAGATACAGTTTAGAGTGAAGAGATACAATGTAGAGTGAAGAGATAATGTGTAGAGTGAAGAGATACAATGTAGAGTGAATAGATACAATGTAGAGTGAAGAGATACAGTTTAGAGTGAAGAGATAATGTGTAGAGTGAAGAGATAATGTGTAGAGTGAAGAGATACAATGTAGAGTGAAGAGATACAGTGTAGAGTGAAGAGATACAGTGTAGAGTGAAGAGATACAATGTAGAGTGAAGAGATAATGTGTAGAGTGAAGAGATACAATGTAGAGTGAATAGATACAGTGTAGAGTGAAGAGATACAGTGTAGAGTGAAGAGATACAGTGTAGAGTGAAGAGATACAAAATAGAGTGAAGAGATACAATGTAGAGTGAAGAGATACAGTGTAGAGTGAAGAGATACAATGTAGAGTGAAGAGATACAGTGTAGAGTGAAGAGATACAATGTAGAGTGAAGAGATACAGTGTAGAGTGAAGAGATACAATGTAGAGTGAAGAGATACAATGTAGAGTGAAGAGATACAATGTAGAGTGAAGAGAGACCATTTCATCCCGAGATTGGCCGAGACTACCAATTATATCATCAATGGAGCACAATCGAAGTGTGGTACAACATATAGCTCATGATATGACTTCTAACCAGTGGTACAACTTTTACCTAATGGTACAACAACGTCTAACTAATAGTACTACAACATGTAACCAAAGGTACATCTTCTAACCAATGGTACACCTTTTAACCAATAGTAAGTCTAACCAATGGTAATCCTTCTAACTAATAGTACAAATTCTAACTAATGGTACACCTACTAACTAATGGTACAAGATACTTCTAACTAATGTTACAACTTTTAACTAATGGTACAACTTCTAACTAATTGTACAACCTACTTCTAATTGATGGTACAACTTACTTCTAGCTAATTGTACAACTTCTAACTAGTGGTACAACTTCTAACTAAATGCACAACTTCTAACAAAATGCACAACTTCTAACTAATGGTACAACTTACTTCTAACTGATGGTACAACTTACTTCTCGCTAATGGTATAACTTCTGACCAGTGGTACAACTTATAACTAATGGCACAACTTACTTCTAGCTAATGGTATAACTTCTAACTAATGGTACAGCTTCTAACTAATGGCATTTGTCTTAAGTTCGTAGAAAACTCATTGATTCATCCATACCGATATAATTAGATATTTTACTCATCATTTCAATTAAGAAGTTTTCAATTCAAGTTTACTTTAAATGCTTTTTTTTTTCTTAAATACTCTTCATATAACTGTGGGCAGTGAAAGACTCCGGTTTCTAGAACTAAAATGTTCATTACTTTAAACTTTAAGTAGATTACTTTTAAACAGGCCCGTAGCGTGCGGGGGATGGGGCGGGCCCCCCTTCGTTTTGTCTACTTAATAAAATGTATTACCTGCCCCCCTGCTATTGCCTGGCCCCTGCTGTAGAATGCCTGGCCCCTGCTGTAGAATTTTCACGCTACGGGGCTGCTTTTAAACCAATCTTGAATTTAACATAAAGAATTTAACAGATAGATAATGAACCAAATAATATGTATTTTTTCAACTACCTTATTCTACAAAGTTAAACACTGAAAGAATTCATCGGATTATTTTTCTCCATAATTAAGACATTTTCCATAAAAGTGTTAACCATGTTGATTTTATTGCACACACCGTTGTTGTTAACATTATGTTTTACATCCATCAGTGATCTCCCCTCAAGTAACTCGTTTGTAAAACGAGTTCTTTTTGAAAGGCTACATTGTCTGATTTTGGAATGTTAGGAGTGGGAAGGGAGAAATCGGAAATGGGGGTGAGGGTTGGGGGGGGGGGGAGGTAAGTCTAAACTGGTCATTTGGGTTAATGAAATTTCCTTGCCAGGTATGGGGTGATTATTTTGCTATAAGAGCAGACGTGTGTGTTATGTTCAAATTTTAAGTCATAAAAACTCTTTTCTTTCAGAGGTGGAGCATTTTTTCACAGAAACAGGTGAAGATCAAACTAGAAATAGGAAGAAATAGGTGAGAAAATGTGAGAATTCATATAGGATAATTCAATAGTACGAGTAATACACTGTACTCAGTGCTTTTTAAAAAAGAAAATGGTACCAGAACACCTATATAAAGAAATAACACTGAAAATAGTGCAGTAATATACTAAAATACAAAAGTCTACGAAAAAAGGAGCCGGAACGCCGCTCCAGTGCTTTCCGACAGAAAAAAGCACTGACTGAATTATAATATAATATATGTATTGTACTGTAGTGTAATATGCAGTATGTTAGAATGCACTGTGAGTGCTGTACTAGAATTTAATATTCACTGAACTGGAATATAACATTCACTGTGCTGGACCGCCAAACATTACTACCAGTAATGTTGCTGTTCCTTCAGCTTACATACATTTAGTCATCACTGGGGTGTGGTGGTGATAGTCACTGGGGTGTGGTGGTGATAGTCACTGGTGTGTGGTGGTGATAGTCACTGGTGTGTGGTGGTGAAATTCACTGCGGTGTGGTGGTGATAGTCACTGGTGTGTGGTGGTGATAGTCACTGGTGTGTGGTGGTGATAGTCACTGGTGTGTGGTGGTGATAGTCACTGGGGTGTGGTGGTGATAGCCACTGGAGTGTGGTGGTGATAGTCACTGGTGTGTGGTGGTGATAGTCACTGGTGTGTGGTGGTGATAGTCACTGGAAGGGGGTGGTGATAGTCACTGGGGTGTGGTGGTGATAGTCACTGGAGTGTGGTGGTGATAGTCACTGGTGTGTGGTGGTGATAGTCACTGGAGTGTGGTGATGATAGTCACTGGGTTGTGGTGGTGATAGTCACTGGGTTGTGGTGGTGATAGTCACTGGGTTGTGGTGGAGATAGTCACTGGGGTGTGGTGGCGATAGTCAATGGGGTGTGGTGGCGATAGTCACTGGGGTGTGGTGGTGATAGTCACTGGAAGGGGGTGGTGATAGTCACTGGGGTGTGGTGGTGATAGTCACTGGAGTGTGGTGGTGATAGTCACTGGTGTGTGGTGGTGATAGTCACTGGTGTGTGGTGGTGATAGTCACTGGAGTGTGGTGATGATAGTCACTGGAGTGTGGTGATGATAGTCACTGGAGTGTGGTGGCGATAGTCACTGGAGTGTGGTGATGATAGTCACTGGAGTGTGGTGATGTTAGTCACTGGTGTGTGGTGGCGATAGTCAATGGGGTGTGGTGGCGATAGTCACTGGGGTGTGGTGGTGATAGTCACTGGAAGGGGGTGGTGATAGTCACTGGGGTGTGGTGGTGATAGTCACTGGAGTGTGGTGGTGATAGTCACTGGTGTGTGGTGGTGATAGTCACTGGTGTGTGGTGGTGATAGTCACTGGAGCGTGGTGGCGATAGTCACTGGAGTGTGGTGGCGATAGTCACTGGAGTGTGGTGGCGATAGTCACTGGAGTGTGGTGATGATAGTCACTGGAGTGTGGTGATGTTAGTCACTGGTGTGTGGTGGTGATAGTCATTGGAGTGTGGTGGCGATAGTCACTGGAGTGTGGTGATGATAGTCACTGGGTTGTGGTGGTGATAGTCATTGGGTTGTGGTGGTGATAGTCACTGGGTTGTGGTGGTGATAGTCACTGGGGTGTGGTGGCGATAGTCAATGGGGTGTGGTGGCGATAGTCACTGGTGTGTGGTGGTGATAGTCGCTGGGGTGTGGTGGTGATAGTCGCTGGGGTGTGGTGGTGATAGTCACTGGGGTGTGGTGGTGATAGTCGCTGGGGTGTGGTGGTGATAGTCACTGGGGTGTGGTGGTGATAGTCGCTGGGGTGTGGTGGCGATAGTCAATGGGGTGTGGTGGTGATAGTCACTGGGGTGTGGTGGTGATAGTCACTGGTGTGTGGTGGTGATAGTCACTGGGGTGTGGTGGTGATATTCACTGGAGCGTGGTGGCGATAGTCACTGGAGTGTGGTGGTGATAGTCACTGGAGTGTGGTGGTGATAGTCGCTGGGGTGTGGTGGTGATAGTCACTGGGGTGTGGTGGTGATAGTCGCTGGGGTGTGGTGGTGATAGTCACTGGGGTGTGGTGGTGATAGTCGCTGGGGTGTGGTGGCGATAGTCACTGGAGTGTGGTGGTGATAGTCACTGGGGTGTGGTGGTGATAGTCGCTGGGGTGTGGTGGCGATAGTCACTGGAGTGTGGTGGTGATAGTCACTGGGGTGTGGTGGTGATAGTCACTGGTGTGTGGTGGCGATAGTCACTGGTGTGTGGTGGTGATAGTCACTGGTGTGTGGTGGTGAAATTCACTGCGGTGTGATGGTGATAGTCACTGGTGTGTGGTGGTGATAGTCACTGGTGTGTGGTGGTGATAGTCACTGGTGTGTGGTGGTGATAGTCACTGGTGTGTGGTGGTGATAGTCACTGGTGTGTGGTGGTGATAGTCACTGGGGTGTGGTGGTGATAGCCACTGGAGTGTGGTGGTAATAGTCACTGGTGTGTGGTGGTGATAGTCACTGGTGTGTGGTGGTGATAGTCACTGGAAGGGGGTGGTGATAGTCACTGGGGTGTGGTGGTGATAGTCACTGGAGTGTGGTGGTGATAGTCACTGGTGTGTGGTGGTGATAGTCACTGGAGTGTGGTGGTGATAGTCACTGGAGCGTGGTGGCGATAGTCACTGGAGTGTGGTGGCGATAGTCACTGGAGCGTGGTGGCGATAGTCACTGGAGTGTGGTGGCGATAGTCACTGGAGTGTGGTGGCGATAGTCACTGGAGTGTGGTGATGATAGTCACTGGAGTGTGGTGATGTTAGTCACTGGTGTGTGGTGGTGATAGTCATTGGAGTGTGGTGGCGATAGTCACTGGAGTGTGGTGATGATAGTCACTGGGTTGTGGTGGTGATAGTCACTGGGTTGTGGTGGTGATAGTCACTGGGTTGTGGTGGTGATAGTCACTGGGGTATGGTGGCGATAGTCAATGGGGTGTGGTGGCGATAGTCACTGGTGTGTGGTGGTGATAGTCGCTGGGGTGTGGTGGTGATAGTCGCTGGGGTGTGGTGGTGATAGTCACTGGGGTGTGGTGGTGATAGTCGCTGGGGTGTGGTGGTGATAGTCACTGGGGTGTGGTGGTGATAGTCGCTGGGGTGTGGTGGCGATAGTCACTGGAGTGTGGTGGTGATAGTCACTGGGGTGTGGTGGTGATAGTCACTGGTGTGTGGTGGTGATAGTCACTGGGGTGTGGTGGTGATAGTCACTGGTGTGTGGTGGCGATAGTCACTGGTGTGTGGTGGTGATAGTCACTGGAGTGTGGTGGTGATAGTCACTGGTGTGTGGTGGTGATATTCACTGGAGCGTGGTGGTGATAGTCACTGGAGTGTGGTGGTGATAGTCACTGGTGTGTGGTGGTGATATTCACTGGAGCGTGGTGGCGATAGACACTGGAGTGTGGTGGTGATAGTCACTGGAGTGTGGTGGTGATAGTCGCTGGGGTGTGGTGGTGATAGTCACTGGGGTGTGGTGGTGATAGTCGCTGGGGTGTGGTGGTGATAGTCACTGGGGTGTGGTGGTGATAGTCGCTGGGGTGTGGTGGCGATAGTCACTGGAGTGTGGTGGTGATAGTCACTGGGGTGTGGGGGTGATAGTCACTGGTGTGTGGTGGTGATAGTCACTGGGGTGTGGTGGTGATAGTCACTGGTGTGTGGTGGCGATAGTCACTGGTGTGTGGTGGTGATAGTCACTGGAGTGTGGTGGTGATAGTCACTGGTGTGTGGTGGTGATATTCACTGGAGCGTGGTGGCGATAGTCACTGGATTGTGGTGGTGATAGTCACTGGAGTGTGGTGGTGATAGTCACTGGTGTGTGGTGGTGAAATTCACTGCGGTGTGGTGGTGATAGTCACTGGTGTGTGGTGTTGATAGTCACTGGTGTGTGGTGGTGATAGTCACTGGTGTGTGGTGGTGATAGTCACTGGGGTGTGGTGGTGATAGTCACTGGTGTGTGGTGGTGATAGTCACTGGGGTGTGGTGGTGATAGTCACTGGGGTGTGGTGGCGATAGTCACTGGGGTGTGGTGGCGATAGTCACTGGGGTGTGGTGGTGATAGTCGCTGGGGTGTGGTGGTGATAGTCACTGGAGTTTGTTGGTGATAGTCACTGGTGTGTGGTGGTGATAGTCACTGGGGTGTGGTGGTGATAGTAACTGGGGTGTGGTGGCGATAGTCACTGGTGTGTGGTGGTGATAGTCTCTGGAGTGTGGTGGTGATAGTCAGAAACCACTAATTAGAATCCGCTAGCATTTTATTTTATGAAAAAAATTGATGTTAAATATCTCTTCTGTAGAAGTTAAATGTCTTCTTCTGACATGCATTTCTTCTATTGAAGTTAAATGTTTTTTTCTGACATGCATCTCTTCTATTGAAGTTAAATGTCTTCTTCTGGCATGTTTCCCTTCTAGCTGAATAAATTATTTCTCTCTTTATTAGAGTTCCCCTCCAGGGAATGAAGATATTTAAATGTATTTGTGCTTGTCATTTAAACATAATGCATAATTCAACATACAACAGCCAGGAAATGTCCAATGAAAATGATGAAGAGAATTAATGAGATTCATTAAAAATTGATTTGATTGGAGGACGTGTCTCGTCGTTTTAAGAGAGATCTGACATTTAAAACAAAACAGAGACTAAAGGGGGGAGGGGGGGGTCATTTGTTGGGACATCATGATCAAAGTGAGGGTGTGCATTAGAGACATGGAGCAGATCACAACAACGGCAATGACTGGTGGTATACGGTGCAGCCATTGTAGAGACTAGTAGAGATATTCATATGTTCTTGGTTAAAGTACCAGGCATGGTCCTTACAGAATCAATATGGACTGGAATCGGTACAGCGAGGAGAGGGCCAAAAGTCAGCTGCCAGGTTTACTTACACTTAAATCGGCCCTGGGCATGGAGGCGTGATAAAACCGGGCGGTTCTCAACATGTGGTAGGCCTACGCGTAATCCAAGGGTTACGGGGTGAAAGGTTATGCAGCGACACATAATTGTCGTTTAAAACAAATCAAGAGTTTGAAGAAGGTCGCCAGTTTGCTGCATGACTCGTCACCATACCACGTGTGACCAAGTATCGCAATTGAAAAGGTAAGCGCGCAATCCATTATGAAATATATATTTATATATATATATATATATATATATATATATTCGCGAACTTACGTGGGGGTACAGTCTGTGGGGGTACAGTCTGTGGGGGTACAGTCTGTGGGGGTACAATCGCCACAAAAGGTTGAGAAACGCTGTGCTAAAACCCGTAACCGGACTTACTCACGCAGAGCCGTTTTATCTACATTACTGACCCATGATCAGCAAACTCTATTATAAATGGTCAATGGGTATATAACATTGAAGATCCAGTATCATTGAAACTGCACGTGTCCCGTAGGATCATATTCTAAAAACAGTGATTCACTAACAACCAACTAGTATGTAAAATAAAAACAAAAATGATGATGTACCAACATGATGTATATATATATATATATATATATATATATATATATACTCACAGACCCACATAGTTCTACACACAATCATTGTATGCGGTCATGTATAAAGACACACACACACATACATACAATCATTGTATACAGTCATGTATAAAAACACACACCCATACACCCCTACAGAATCATTGTATACAGTCATGTATAAAGACACACACCCATACCCCCCAATCATTGTATACAGTCACACCCATACACCCCTACACAATTATTGTGTAAGTAGTATAAGAAATCTCACAAGTTTCCGGCTCACCTTCAAATGGCCTTATTCCTCTGTTATTGGGACCGGTGTTTATCCCTTCATCTTGTTCTCTTTTGTCTATCCGTACAATAGCGAAATAACGTAATCTCCTTACTTTGCCCGACTAACAGAGTGAATATCTTTTACTAAAAACAGTACACTCAGATTTAAACTGTTAACAAGTGTAAACTTTTGTTTCGTGTCAACTAATTCATTAAGATAACTGTCTTGTTTACAACCAGTGTGATAACAGTAGTGTTATCCGAGTGAATCACGATGACCTACTTATTTCATGAATCGTCCAAATGAAAATAAAACAGACACCAAAAGTTAATTATAATTAGCTAGTTTAACAAAAATTAGAGAGTTTATAAAATAGCAACGAAATAATTTTCACTAACAGTAAGAATGAAACTTGCGGTTTCTTATAGAACTGTCTGGATAAATAGAACTAAGCCTAGTTTAAAAAAAAAATCGAGGCCGGTTCACTCCACCGCTTGCCTCCCCTAGACTCTCCCTCATTATGCATCTCTTCGTTTCTCTCGTCTGCCAGTTGATACCGTCTGCTAGAATCGCTCTGCTTTGATTTTTGCCTTTGCCGAATGAATATCCCCCCCCCTTTCTCCACCATTTCCCTGCTTACCTTGATTTTTCCCAACTGATTACCCATTAGAGAAAAAAATCTTAAGTCAGACTGACCTTCATTATCTGATTTTCTGAATGTACTAAATATAGATTCTAAAAATTGCAATCCAAAAAAACATAATCAAATTCAGGAGTGTGCAACTGCAGACTTAAAGGCCGCATGCGGCCTTCGTTAGAGAAACAGGAAATACATTTAGTGTCATGT
>JAGDYQ010000278.1:671876-693031 GCA_021962125.1 Bulinus truncatus | reverse complement strand
GGCCAGGCATTCTACAGCAGGGGCCAGGCAATAGCGGGGGGGGGGCAGGTAATACATTTTACTAAGTAGAGCAAATAAGCAGAGGGGGGCCAGACAAAACGCAGGGGGCCCGGCCCCCCGCACGCTTTGGGCCGTGTGTGTGTGTGTGATAAACATGATCCTAATAATGGTCATTCTATGATCTCTTATGTTAAATGTATGAAGTATTCCGCAATATCCCGGGATAAGACGATTTACCGTGTTGTTTTAAATGAGCCGAAATTCGACCGGAATCCCGGCAGTCATCCCGGGAGAGAAAGCCTAGTATAAATAGATTGCTGAAAATTTGTGAGATTAAAATTCTAGTAGTGTAAGTGCAAGACTGGACACAGTGTAAGTCCAAGACTGGACACAGTGTAGGTCCAAGACTGGACACAGAAAACTGAGGAGTAAAAGGTTGAATAATGTAAGCAATGGGGTCGTGTTTACATAACATGAGATGCATTGTCATTGGGGTCTTTACAACAACATTCTAATGAACGATACATTGTCATTGGGGTCTTTACAGCAACATTCTAATGAACGATACATTGTCACTGGGGTATTTACAAAAACATTCTATTGAACGAAATACACATGGTCAGCGGATTTAGATCAGTTTGGACCCCAACCGCAGCCAAAAAATACGTGGGCCCCCTTTCAAAAGAAAAAGACAGGGTAATAAATAAAGTTACATTGTATACATCTAGGGCTCATCGGGGCTCTCTAGTAGTCGATGTCCCAGGAGCGCCAGACGTTCAAAATCCGCCTCTGGTTGGGCCCCTCAAACTCGTGGGCCCCTCTGGACAAGTGCCATAGTATGTCAGAACGTTAGGTTGGTGGGATGATAAACGACGCTACTGTTGACCTGAATATGTGATGTCGGCTTGTGCCAGAAAGTCATGTCTTATAAATAAAACGAGGAACAAGATACACTTTTATTTTTATTTGTATCCAGATAGTTTTGACAAGAAACATTGCTGTATATTTGGCTGTTTGAGACAATCGCTGTATCAGTGGCTGTTTGATACAATCGCTGTATCATTGGCTGTTTGAGACAATCGCTGTATCAGTGGCTGTTTGAGACAATCGCTGTATCAGTGGCTGTTTGAGACAATCGCTGTATCAGTGGCTGAGTGAGCTGCCGTTTCGCTGTTGCTGTACTGTAATGCACGGGTGGGAAAACTTTTTCTACGGAGGGCCACATTGAAAACCTGATTGTTACTGGCGGGCCGCATATATATTTTGTCTACTTCAATTGCAATTTACAACTTATGAAAATATAAATTAAAGATAATAAACTTGAATTTGTAATTTTATTTCACACTCACACTGTATTACACATGCACATTATACTTTAAAATACAAACATATACATGCATACAGGCCACACAATATACTCAGAAAACCGCATGCGGCCCGCGGGCCTTAGTTTGCCCACCCCCTTGCTGTAATGCGTTACTTATGTTCTAGTTCATTAGCCACCCACCTCGTAATTTAGGGCTCTGGCAGCACACATACCGACCAACTACACATCCGGTGCAAAACCAGAACTAATCTGATAGTTCTCTCTCTCTCTCTCTCACGTCAGTCTCACACCACACACTCAGCAGCACACGGAACTACTGTGAACTATTGACTCGACCTGTCAAAGACGTACGTTTAACGTATCTATAGATGCTTGTTGCTGGCATGTCAACACTGGTTGCTATGGTGATAAGAGAATAATAATGAATTTTTTTAAAGTGGGAAATAATTAATTTTTTTTCGTGTTTTTTTCCCCCTCTATGTGTATGTTTGAAAGTAAATCTGCACACACCAACCAACACACGTTATCACTGCAGAAATGTCTCAGTAATGTCACATTAATGTCTCAGTAATGTCTCATTGATGTCTCAGTATGTCTCATCGATGTCGAAGTAATGTCTCATTGATGTCCCAGTAATGTCTCATTGATGTCTTAGTAACGTCTCATTGATGTCCCAGTAATGTCTCATTGATGTCCCAGTAATGTCTCATTGATGTCCCAGTAATGTCTCATTGATGTCCCAGTAATGTCACATTGATGTCCCAGTAATGTCTCATTGATGTCCCAGTAATGTCTCATTGATGTCCCAGTAATGTCTCATTGATGTCCCAGTAATGTCTCATTGATGTCACAGTAATGTATTTATACTACGATAACCAGGGCCGTTCTTAGGCATAGGCATTTTCCAGTATTTTCCAGTATTAGTAAGAAATCCCATGATGCTTTCAGGGCCCCCTAAATAGGTTTTAGTCTTAGGTTTCCCAAATATATTTGAAAGTGTCTGGCCCAGGGCCCAAAATCTCTCTGAAAATATGTACGTAGGGCCCCCAGGTATCTCTGAAGGTGTCTGACTGGAGCCCCCACTCCCATCGACTTAGATCCGGCCCTGGTTCTAAGAAACAATGAAATTAACAAAAAGAATGTTTCTGTTTAACAAAATAACAACATGAATAAGTGTTTAAATTTTAAATATGATCAATTTGTTACATGATTATTTGCAAATCGTGAAAGAGACTGAAGGTATGTGACAATAATAGTTTGAATAAAGGGTAAGCTTAGTATAGTTATTACATGTTTCCCCTATTTAGTCAATTTTAGTAATGGCCACTACAGTACATCGTGGTAATGCTTCATACAAATAATCTTGAGCACTAGCTCAGGGGTCGGCAACCTTTTGTGACGGAAGAGCCAAAAGTTATAATTTACAAGTTTCTCAGTTTTTAAAGAGCCACTAAAATTGTTGTTCCACTATTATGGTATTTGATTAGGCCGCAATTTGACATCGAGAAAGCCGCAGGTTGCGATTGTTCCAATTAAACCCTTATTATGAAATGAATATTTATAAATCAATGTATACTTTTTTATTTATTGAATGTGTCGGTATTTGTAGGGTTCAAGTGCCTGCATATTTCATAAGTTCTTTCAATGTCCCATAAATCCAAACCTCATTTGTGATTCATTTGTGGTTAGCCTTTACTCCCCCAACTTAAAGTCAGGTACCGATTTAAAGCTGGGTGGACTTGGGGACTTTACCAGGACCTGCAAAAATCCCAAGGGTCTCATTGAGATTCGAACCCAGGATCCTCCGGTCGACATACAAGCGCTCTACACCACTCGACCACCCGTCCCCTATTGATTCATTATTGCTTTAAGTTAAATATAGTGTTCTTGGTTTTATCCTTTAACCCATTGTGAAATTAAACACAATAGCTAAACATTTTCAACAATCAGCTCTAGCTCCTACTTACTTAGTTTAAATCAGTTTGGGTTAGAGGCTTCAGTTTTCTAATTGTTTCGTTAATTTAAAATAACCCGGAATAGCAACGTGTTGGTCAAGCTGATTTTAAAAGTCGCTATAAGTTATAGAGAATTAGGGAAACTCATTATCAGTTGTGACTTAATGTTAGTGGTGGACTGGTTCTCAAAATATTGTCTTTGGGGCAGCTTGGGCCCACTCTATGATGCTGTATTTTGATTTTGTTAACCAATGAAATCTGTTTTGGGTTTCCACAAATATTATTGCTCAAGGTTTCCTCTTGCCATAGGGAGAGTTGACTTCATGGTCAGTCCGTCATTTACTTCATGGTCAGTCTGTCCAGAGGCGTAGCGAGGGGTGGGCAAGGGGGGCATCATGCCACGCGCGCTACTCACAAAAGGGCGCCAAATGTTATATTATTTACATATAATATTATATGGTTTTCGGGGGGGGGGGGCGCTAAAAAGGTATTGTGCCCCAGGCGCAAGTTAAGATCGCTACTCCACTGAGTCCGTCATTGACTTCACAGTCAGTCTGTCATTAGCTTCATGGTCAGTCCGTCATTGACGTCATGGTCAGTCCGTCATTGACTTCATCGTCAGTCCGTCATTGATTTCATGGTCAGTCCGTCATTGATTTCATGGTCAGTCCGTCTGTAACGTTATGAATGAAATGCATGACATAACTGTGTACACAGTAGGGCGTATAACTCAAGATACCGATTGTAATAAGAACAATTAAAATAATGAGTCATCTACCTTAGTTGTCGTTTGGGTACCGATAAATACATATTCATAGTGTCAGTTTATAAATATTACCGCCTAAATTGTATTGTGCGTGTCTATGTAAACAGTCATTCATTATGTCTTAAAGTGAGTCATTGCTGACTAAATGCCTGCAGTTGTTTTCTGCTGGCTACAATAGGCAGAGTTTGAATCAAGAACTGAAATATGTGTATATGTGCTCATGTGACCCCCCAACTCGTGTGTAATGACACCATTCTTGAGTGGGTTCGTTTGTTGTGGTAAAATTCCCATGTAACCGTATCATTCAATAGATTAGCTCTCACAAACACTTGATTCCACCCCGTCCAGTGATGCCTCACACTCGGTGCCAGTGATTTCAACCGATTGTACTGGCGACTGATGGGGGGGGGGAGGGGGGTGAAAGTTAGGTTGCTGAGTACAATAATGTAAAGGGGGTGTTCTTGACCCGTACAGCGATGGACTGCCATTGAGATGAAGTAGACAACTAGCCGGACAGCACGGACAACGGATCGACACCCCCCCCCCACCACGATATCATGAGCGACTCTGACTGAAGACAGAATTACATGACAAGTAAATCGATGAATCACATTAACACATTCTGAGCTACGACATTGCACGTGTATTGACAGAAAGACTTCAGTGTGGATGCACGAAAACAGCCAGATATATTTTGATGGATAGATGGGCGAACAGAGAGATAAACAGTCGTAATATATAGATAGATGTACAGGCAGATGGACAACGACTTTATAAACAGCTTCAAATATAATTATTTATATATATATATATATATATATATTATTAGAGCTACCGTTCGATTAAAAATTTTAATCGAAATTAACGTATAATTAAAACAAGAAATTAGGCCCTGTTCCATTAACTGTACATGGGACGTGGTACGCTTGATTTTCAGTGTTATGTATCAGTGCGTTTGTTAGCTTCTCAGTAAATATTTGTAAATTTTGGAAATGTTTATAAATTCAATTGTGTAATGCATATATCTGTAGAAAAAAAAATATAAAGACGTTTCCTTATATTTGAAAAAAAATTATTGTCTCTTAAATCTAACTACAAGTGGTTTGCGGTTACTGAAATAGGACTCATAATTGAAAACATTCGAAATTATAGTCATTTAATCGTCCGAAAACTCCGTCAATTGTTGCATATCTCTGATACTTTCAATTAAACTCAGAACACAAGCTTACTATTTCATTTGATGAGTTTCTTAATAAATCTTGGTGAAACTACAGGCTGCAGTATTTCGCACCAAATGAACGGGTTATTGAACGTACAAGGTGTATATATAATATATAAACCCCTAAGGAGCCCTGAAGCCCGGCCCTCAGAGGTCCTATCGCGAAATGAACTTTCGATGTACACATGGCAGGCCAAGACCTACAAAATGATATATACATCATGGGTCTAGGACTTATAGTTGCTGAGATATAGCGCTCCTTTATTAATATAGCTTATATAGTAAAAAAAACGGTACTAAGGCCCCTTTTACGGCCCTGAGAGGTCAGATCGCGAAATGGAAAAAAGTCATTTCTTGGCAGGCCAAGACCTACAAAATGATATATACATCATGGGTCTAGGACTTATGGTTGTTGAGATCTAGGGTGATGACAGACAGACAGACAGACAAAACGGGGACAATAGAGCATTTTTTTCTAAAAATTATCGCAAATTAACGCATATTTAATCGAAAAAATACTTTATTTATTAATTGTAACATTTTTTAATTCAATCAACATGTCTCTTTAAAATAATAACAACGTGTTATTTTTTCGCACTTACTTGGCCTAAGCAATAGAGTATTAAACATTTGTGTGTGTGTGTGTGTGTGTGTGTGTGTGTGTGTGTGTGTGACGTCTTTGACAAGCCAGACCTTGAAATGTTCGACTCATTTTTGGCGCGAGCAAGTAAGCATCCTTGTTCATTTGTTCTCAGTCTCACATGTGGGTCGCGACTTGTTATAAAGTGTGTCGTCAACAGGAAAGAAAGAACAGAAGATGAAAAATGAAAGCCGACCGATAACATCAAAGAGTGTCATTTTACACAATATTCGTAGATGACGTCACTTACCAACCACAAGTTACATTGTTTCAAAGCCATGACACTTGTCAATCAAACTATAACACGTGCAGATGTTCATTAATTGCATCATTCAGGGTCATATGTTTGAATTAAGAAATGACAATCCTATTGTGATATGATTTATGTAAACGTGACACTCGGTTTTTTTTCTTCCTTTTATTAGAACATTTTCGAAAAAAATGCTCTACTGTCCCCGTTTTGTCCGTCTGTCCGTCCGTCCGTCATCACCCTGTCCGTCATCACCCTAGATCTCAACAATCATAAGTCCTAGACCCATGATGTATATATTATTTTGTAGGTCTTGGCCTGCCAAGAAATGACTTTTTTCCATTTCGCGATCTGACCTCTCGGGGCCGTAAAAGGGGCCTTATAAAGTACCGTTTTTTACTATATAAGCTATATTAATAATGGACCGCCCTATATCTCAGCAACCATAAGTCCTAGACCCATGATGTATATATCATTGTGTTGGTCTTGGCCTGCCAAGTGTACATCAAAAGTCCATTTTGCGATTTGACCTCTCAGGGCCAAAATATAAGAGTTTTTTTATGTACCGTTTTGCTTATATTTTAAATATAAATAATAAAAGCTAATCAAAGGGGCGTAATCATTATTTATTTTTGTAACAGTTATTCAACATGACTTACTTCCCGTACTTTATATAAAACAACAATTGACGGAGTTTTCGGACGATTAAATGACTACAAGTTAGAATGTTTCAATTATGAGTCCTATTTCAGTCACATATAGGTCACGTGACTGGTCTCGATGCACCGTCCTGATGCTAAAAATAATTTTGTTTTCAAATATAAAGAAACGTCTTTTTAATATCTTTTTTCAGATATATGCATTACACAATTGAATTTATAAACATTTACAAAATTTACAAATATTTACTGAAAGATAGCATACGTACTGATACATAATACGAAAATGCTCTAACACGTCCTGTGTCCAGAATGGAACAGGCTTAGATTGCTTGTTTTAAATCTCGTCTGATCTGGTTATAGAATTGGGTTATTAACTGATTTTTTTATTTCATCTGCAACTCTGAAATAACACCTTTTGGGTAAAATTTAACGCATTTGGGTGTTTGTGTTAAAAAATGTAATCGCATATTTTTAACGCATTAATTACGATTTAATTGAAGTAAATCAACAGCCATGTATAAAATTTGACTCAGTATCACAATAATTCTGAAAAATACAACCACTGTCTCGGGTACAGATGTATTAGCAAGATGTTATACTATCAAAATACGATACAAAATTATGCGCAAAAAAAATGATGATACAAAATTTCTAGCATCTCGTTTTTTGATCTAATAATAAACGGGTTCATTATACCTTCAACAATACGCTATAGTACCTTCACCAATACACTACAGTATATAATGTAAACTAGTGAATGAAAGTTTTCTATTTTTACATCGACCGGGAAGGGAGCAGGAGTTTACTTGTCGAAGGGCTAAATAACCAAAACATCTTCATCCTATATTACAGTGGGGCTTCAGTCGACATACCTGGGGGTGAGGGTATGTGCGAATTGCGGCAGGGTAGGTGTGATAGATCTACTTAATAAGTCGACGGAACTTAAACTTCAAATGGTGAATTTTTGTTATTTATCGTTTTGGTGAACTTTCCGCATTTAGTCAAATTAACGCATTTAGGTGTTGCGTTAAAATGTTTAATCGCAAATTTTTTTTGACGCGTTAATAGCAAATTAACGCAGTTTAATCAGCAGCCCTAATATATATATATATATATATATATACATACATACATACATCATATATAATGAGAGAGAGAGGGGGGGGGAGAGAGAGAGAGAGAGAAAGAAACGGACGATAAAACATTCAATCTGTCATGAAGTCGTACATGACTCTGAGTCAGTAATATTTTCATGTGTGTCAGCATTAAAGGGGCACGTTCTATCGTAGTGTCTCCATGGTCATTGCACCATCTGCTATGATGGAGTTGAAAGAAAGGCACTACAAAAACAGTATTTTATTGGTTTATATGATCTTCTCATCTTATCTGGGATCTTCACAGATCGTTATCCCCAAGTCATTGCTTACTTCCCCCCATCTGTTAGGTAACGTCCTGTAACTTGTACTGTAAGACTCCTGATATCAGTTTGTTTGGACCCCCCCCCCCCACCATATGGCGTCAGTCAACACACTTCCCCTAGCTCGTCCTCTATTGAGATAGAAACCTATTTTTTTCTTACATTAATGTTATTTCAAGGTTTCTTTTTATATTACGGTGGCGGCTGTTATTGTTTTTTACAAACCATGTAAACCGGCTGATGTTTTGTAACTAGGGCTGTACCGGAATCCGATTCCGGTTCCTGTTAAGCCGGATTCCGGCAGTTTTAATAAATCCGGTTCCGATTCCGGTTCCGGTTGAAATGTGCCGGATTTAAGCCGGATTTCTTTGCTGTTTGAAATTTGTAAGAAATTTTTTTAGCGCAACATAATTTTGAAATATTTAGCGCTATACAATTAAATTAAAACAATAACTTCCTTTGCTTCTTTAAAACTACAGTAACGTCGATCGCTTTTAGTTCTATATGTAAGTACAAATATATTAAAAAGGAAGATTTGAATCGTATTTAGTCTAGTAATACGACACCTTATCTTCCGCTACTTTTGATTCCGTGTTTTCTATAAACTATCTTTAGCTATCAAAGTTTAACTTCTTTAAAGAGCAGACAACGATCTATTTTTGGGTGTTTACAGTTTAAAAATAGTTCAATAATTTATTTTTCTGCAAATTTTTTTTTTTTTAATTTAGTGGATTTTGTCACGATTTGGATAAAATTCCTCGCATATTTAGATACATAACTGGCGAATACAACTTTGATTGAACATTAAAGTGATATTGATTTAGATTTGAAATGCGTTTTAATTTGGGTTTTATGGGAATATATATATAAATGAATATAATATATAATAAATGAATTCATTTATTAACAAACATGTTTATTATACTTTCTAAGATATGTTATCCATTTCTTTGTTTTATTGTAATAGAAATCAAGTTAAATTAGTTACGGCTTTATTAAAATAATTTTTTTAAAACAAAGAACCTGTTATTTTGACAGAGTTATCTTTCTTAACTCAAGATTGGGGAAGGGGTTTTAGTCACAGTCTTCAAGATCTAAATGGTTAATACTGTTTTTTGCTATCTAGAACTTAAAAACTAAATTTGTAGTCTATTTTCATTCTTATATCTTTTTTATGTTAGGCGAGAAATTACTACTTCGTTCGGAAGAGTTACTATTTAATTTGGTAAAATCCGGTTCCTCTTCCGATTCCGGCAGGATTCAAATATTAAATCCGGTTCCAGTTCCGATTCCTGCAGGATCTAAAAATTACAATCCGGTACAGCCCTATTTGTAACGTAACATTACTGATGAAAGGAAAGCATTGCTATACCCCCCCCACCCCCCTACAGTCCACCAACACTGGAATATTTCAAAATATTTTAATGGAAACAAGATATACAATCCTGAAATTAACATTAATGCAAAAAAAGATACAAATATATCGGCCACACATTAGGTAGAAATCAATTCAATATTTTCACAAGTGATTAGTATCGATGAAGAAACTAACGTGTAATAACGAATCGATGTCCATATCCGGCTCTATTGTTAAATGCAATTTGTTTTTCTGATTGATATTCTGTTTATGTATTATTTCTGAACTTATTTTCACTTAAAAAATAACAGACTTACTTGCCTACAGCAACGCGTACTGTTATAACTGTTTAGTCGTAAATTTTATACATTGTACACAAATATATCATTTGTACAGACATATATATTAATTCATAGAACACAAATCGATTTTGTGCACAGATATATATATATATATATATATATATATATATATATATATATATATATATATATATATACATCATTTGTACAAACAATCAAACTGAGTCATGTTTAGTATTTCATTGTTTTTTTGTTTTTTAAATTCTAAATGTTTTCTTTTACAATTCTCTCTCTCTCTCCTCTCTCTCTCTCTCTCTCTCTCTCTCTCTCTCTCTCTCTCTCTCTCTCTCTGCCCACTGTTTGAATCATCCCATACATCGAGTACAGTAATTAGACGTGACACTTGTTTAAAAACAACCTTTTGAGAATGGCCATTCTCAGTGTCCATTCATTATGTCACGGTCTTTGATGTCCGGCTTGTAGTTGGTTAGCGGTAAACACACTCTTTAGTTTGCCTGTCTTTAATTAAGTGGACGTCCAGTGAACATAAATGAGTGGAAAGATGGAGTATATATATCCCTAAATTACCTATATTCACACATACACACACACACACACAAACTTCACTGACACATATATTCACCTGACCTATACATTTGTTTCGTGTGGATATTTCTCTTATTTGACCTGACAGAGCAACTGACAAAACAGGTAACTAAAACTTTTACCTGTGTCTGTATTTGACCCAATTAATGTGCATGGGAGACTTGTCAGTGTGTGATTCAATTCAATCTTGTCAATGTGTGATTCAATTCAATCTTGTCAATGTGTGATTCAATTCAATCTTGTCAATGTGTGATTCAATTCAATCTTGTCAATGTGTGATTCAATTCAATCTTGTCAATGAATGATTCAATTCAATCTTGTCAATGTGTGATTCAATTCAATCTTGTCAATGTGTGATTCAATTCAATCTTGTCAATATGTGATTCAATTCAGTCTTGTCAGTGTGTGATTCAATTCAATCTTGTCAATGTGTGATTCAATTCAATCTTGTCAATGTGTGATTCAATTCAATCTTGTAAATGTGTGATTCAATTCAATCTTGTAAATGTGTGATTCAATTCAATCTTTGAGCAGGTTTGTTGTTTGACTTAAATCATACGTTTGTTATTATTGTTCATGCAAATGTTTTCTATTAATTTTTGTGATGAAAGTGACACAATTCAAGACAGGGATAGTAAAGTTGATGTAAAGAAAATATTTTTAGCATAGATTGACAGATAGAGAGAGAGAGCGAAATCATGGATATAGTGAGAATGAAATTAGATATATTTATTGATAGATAGTGGGAAGGTAAACATTGAGGTAGATAGACAGAAAAAAACGTCAGACAGATGGACAGAGAGACAGACATACTTACAGACAGATAGATAGACCGACTGACAGATAAACATATAGATAGATAGGCAGACAGACAGACAGAGAGAAATTTAGATAGATAGACATACAGACAGATGGATAGATAGATAGGCAGACGTACAGAGAGATAGATAGATAGAAAGTCAGATAGACATATATAATAATATAGATAGACATACAGACAGATAGATAGATAGATAGATAGATAGATAGATAGATAGATAGATAGATAGATAGATAGATAGATAGATAGATAGATAGACAGACTTTCTGAGAGATAGATAGATATACATACAGACAGATAGACATATAGATAGATATATAGATCGATAGATATATAGATAGATAGACAGACAGACAGACAAATAGACATATAGATAGATAGACATACAGACAGACAAACACATAGATTGATAGATAGATTGTTGCCTGCGTTTCAGTTTATCACTAGACGATTGTAAACAGGTGAGTCGGGGACGGGGAGGGAATTAAACTTTGTCTTTTACAATTCGAACTTAAAACTTCACCTGTCTCTGGCACGGGGTAAACAAACCCTGTCACCTGAAATAGTAACAATGTCAGTAACATTCATTTGGGTTAAAAGTTAAAGATTTTTAAACTACCACAGACTGCTGTATTCCATTCTTCATTTCTCGCCAGTTATTTTTCCCCTGTGAACTCATCAAACACAAGTTTTGGTCTGTTAACAATAATGGCGCCAAATAAAGGGGCGTAACTCCCACTCGAGTTATGCTGTCCCCGTTTGCTTGGCAGAGCTATCCTGTTGACCAGTGGGCGGTTGGATTCAGTGCATGACAGTCGTCGGACAGGGTCCGGGGGAGGAGGGGGTAGAATTAAATGTAAAGATTGAATGAGTTGAAGTTAAAAAAAAAACAACCTTTATTTAGATTTATCAAAACAAAACGACATATAAATGTGGCCTAAGTCATGTATGCTAAACTGTTTACTGTTGTGTAAACTGCTACGTATGTTTGACATTCAGCAACAAGATGAATAAGATTTTTAACATATGTACAACGATAAACAATATAATACAATTAACTTTTAACAATTTTAATAAATCAATAAAGTTGACTTAAACATTTGTGTTATTATACAATACTAGCTGTACTCTGCAAAACCTTTGCTTAGAGTTATATCCCCTTAGGCTTGATAGGTAGGCTAGGTTATTTTTGGTTACGGGCAGATCCGATTTTTTCATGATTGTATTTTAAACTGGAATACTGTTGTATTAATTCTTTACTTTTGATTTAACGCAGAACCCAAATCGCTTATATATATATATATATATATATATATATATATATATATATATATATATATATATATATATATATCATACTAGAGTGTATACACGTTTATAGTGTAGCATTTTAATTGAGCCTGAACATTTTGATAGCAAAAAAATATGGTCAATTTAAAATGTTCAATTTGCACAATGTATTTCATATTTTAAGTTGTGCTGTGTGATAATTGCAAAACATACGGCAATCTTTGTCACAACTGACCGTTCAATTTGACCAGATGTGTTCAAAGATGATCTGTGGTTTTGTTAATGCGTTAATCAGTTGACCCTGCTAAGACCTCGAATGATTTTAATCTTATCACGTGATCTTATAGTCACTGGTGGGACTTTTTTTTAACTACGCCTTTTTTATACATCCCTTATCAAACTACAAAAGCTATGGAGGCACTACGGTGGATATCAACGTTCATCAGAAAAGCCCCCCTTTCTTCTCTATCTATCTATCTATCTATATATCTATCTATGTAGGCGTATGTTGCTTTTCATTTTTCCTTTACTTTCTGAGGTTCTCTTCTTCCCATTCCACACACCATCTTTCCCGTATTTTATCGGTTTCTTTTAAAGAAAGTTCATTTGATCGTATCGATACAACAAACATCCGCAGCAGCAGCTATTTTTATCATCTCTACAAATCACCCTTTCGACCAGGTGACCTTTTAAAGCTGGATCTGACTGGGACTGACCATACACAGCAGTAACCGTTCCCCCCCCCCCCACATGAATAAACATTTCCTGAATCGACTTTTATGTACTGTGTTTAAAACATACGATCTGTCGACTTTTATGTACTGTGTTTAAAACATACGATCTGTCGACTTTTATGTACTGTGTTTAAAACATACGATCTGTCGACATTTATGTATTGAGTTTAAAACATACGATCTGTCGACATTTATGTACTGAGTTTAAAACATACGATCTGTCGACATTTATGTACTGAGTTTAAAACATACGATCTGTCGACATTTATGTATTGAGTTTAAAACATACGATCTATCGACATTTATGTACTGAGTTTAAAACATACGATCTATCGACATTTATGTACTGAGTTTAAAACATTTCGATCTGTCTACACTTATGTATTGAGTTTAAAACATACGATCTATCGACATGTATGTACTGTGTTTAAAACATACGATCTATCGACCTCTATGTACTGAGTTTAAAACCTACAGTGTATAGACTTGTATGTACTGAGATGAAAACATAAGGCGCTCTATTATGACCACATAATATATTTATATACAATTGACTACGTAAATAGAAATTCAACTAGATTTTACAGATTAGCCGTTAAATGGCATGTTTAATGACTTAATGAAATGTTTAATGGAATGTTCTTTTATACGAAATATTCAAATGCCCTATTGTTTTAGAAAGTAAATCTCAAAGAAAAAAAGTTACCAATGTTGTTTAAAAGAATTAAATTCCATTAATATATTTTAAAATTGTTTTCAATGAATTGAGCTAGCTTTTTGTTTTGTGTAAAAACTGTTTTATCTTTTTATAGAACTGATTTCAAATTTAATGAACTATTGACTCGATTGTTTTTAAAAAAAGTGGTACTCTAAACAAACATTAAATATTGGACTTCCGAGAAAAGTTTGTCAAATAAAAAAAAAAAAATTCAGATTTAAAATTATCAAGCGATGGCTCTTTGCCAAAGTATTTGGACATAATGACTAAATATTTGGACATTATGCTATAATTCAAAGTCCAACTTTTCCCAATATTGATTTATCTGTTGCCTTACATAAAGAATGGCGAACTGAAGATCTATCCAATAAGAGTCTGCACGTTCTAATCAATACTTTGTGTTAATTTATCATTTCTTTAATATCTAGCTTCCAATATTTTACTTGAAATGTATTCAAGTATTTGATTTTAAAACCTTCTAAAATTAAAATGGGTTTCACTGTGAGTGTGTGTGCTCGGGTTCATTTAGGGTCGGCCTAAGATATACACGGGCCCGATCAGAAACAATTTATTCTCACCCCAGTTTGCAACGTGTTGTTGTCAGTTGTCAATCACTGAAATGTAAATGACACAACTGGGGGAGGGGCTATAGATGAACTTGAGCAGGCCCTGCATACATTGATGAAATTGAACTGCGGCGTGTAATTTTTAGAGCATTTTCGTTTTGTCTGTCTGTCTGTCTGTCCGTCATCACCCTAGATCTTAACAACCATAAGTCCTAGACCCATGATGTATATATCATTTTGTAGGGCTTGGCCTGCCATGTGTGCATCAAAAGTTCATTTCGCGATCCGACCTCTGAGGGCCGAAAAAGTGGACTTATTAAGTACCGTTTTTTACTATATAAGCTATATTAACAAAGGAGCGCCCTATATCTCAGCAACCATAAGTCCTAGACCCATGATGTATATATCATTTCGTAGGTCTTGGCCTGCCATGTGTACATCATTTTGCGATAGGACCTCTCAGGGCCGGGCTTCAGGGTTCCTAAGGGGCTTATATATTGTATATAGATTATAAGCTAAACAAAGGGGCGTAATCATTATTTATTTGTGTAACAGTTATTAAACTTGACTTACTTCCCTCTCTATTTATACATGAAAATGCTCTTAAACGTCCTGTTTTTAAAGGCTTAATTTTTGCTTGTTTAAACATTGTTGTTTTGTTTGTTTTCCACTGACTTTCAACACTTTATTTCTAGGTACTTCATGATATTTGTGGATGTCAACATGATATTTGTGGATGTTTTAGTGTTTTACTTGAGAACCACTGATAATGGTACTGCGTTCTTTTCATCTTCTTGTTAAACCTGTTGATATTTTCTTATTGCTTAGAATTCATTTATTCTGAAAGTTCCAGATGCTAGATATGAAATAATGTGGTCGACCAGAATTTATCTATATTCAGGTAATGGAGTAAACATATATACAGTGCTTTTTTTGTAAAAAAAAAATAGGTGCCGGTACTCAGTCATGCATTGCCTAACTTTTAACTACAAGTTCGCACCTCGATGCAAGCTAAATCACATCTACAAAGATGCTAAATGTCTAAAACAATATTACTTTATAATTAACCAACTTAAACCCTATAAAAAGTGATAATTTTTCCCCACATTGAAAAAGGTGCCGGTACGCTGTACCGGTGCGTTCCGGCACAAAAAAGCACTACACATACTTCAACCAGTGGCGCAACCGAGGGGGGGGGCAAATCATCATACATATTTTACTATATAAACTGTTGTTTTTTATATGTGAGCCCCCCCCCCCAGCATATTTTGCTGGTTGCGCCACTGGTTGAAGTCAGTCTTGGAACAATTACCATCACACCGTGGAGGGAGGTACATCGAGGGAGGTCAGGTACATCGAGGTTGTTTCTGCTGAGTCATTACTTTATTTACTTGCTGTGTACTGGCACTACGCTCAAGTGCATTGCTATGACGTCACGACTGGTTAGATTCACATTTGAAAGCACTACATGCTTATAGTTTTTTTTTTTCTAGGGATATTGGTCAATAAAATGAACTAGGTCAATACATTTATAAGTAGGTCAATGCATTAATCTGACCAGATTTTTCTGATGTCAACGAGACTGGGAAAGGGGGGGGGGGGGTTGATCAACTCGTGTACAGTATTTCGTAATCGTAGAATTTAAACTTGATGACTTTGTCTACTGGCTTTTAAAATGTCCCATTCAAATGACGAGTTTACATTTGTTGAGCCTTGATAAGATAAAATAATGTGTTGGTATGTCGTTGTTTTGTACTTATGAAAGTTATTGTGGAAACAGTTTGATAATAAATGTACAAAGTCAACAAAAGTTAACATTTTAAACATAACTAAAAGAAATGTTTAGAATCAGAATAGGGAAAGGGAAACCAGGACTGGCTGGGACAGTTCCATACCACTGAGATTTTTCCTAATTTTTCCAGGACGTGGGGGGGGGGGGGGGTGATGAAAGCAAGGCACTATAGAAACACACCCAAAAGTGATTTTTTTAGGATCTATAATAGACATAAAATGCTCACTGTGTTTAAATAAATTTGAATTTATATAGAGAAATTAAAATGAATGGCAAATGTGAAACTTTTATTCAAGGAAGTTGGAGAAACTCCGGGACACTTAATTGTAGCTGAGCCCCGGGCTCCCAAATAGCCATGGGCGTGTGGTAGATATATTTAGTGTGGTGCGAGTCTTTAAAATGCCGACCCCTACCCTAATTTTTTAAAATGTCACCTGATGGGCATTCCTCATTGTAACATTCCCCAGTACGGCCCTGCACACGGCACAGTTATAGGCACTGCTACTACACTTAGTGCTATATAGTATGATACATATTGGACAATATTCAGGCCAGATTATAAAGATTTATCATAAATTCTGAAGAGGAATCATTACACGTTCTTTTACTGACACCGATTTCTTGCCGAGTGCTGTCCCTTAGTTTTTCTTCTAATAAAAATGTCCGTAACTTCTATGATTTAATTTTTTTTTCGTTAAAGAATTGATCATTTGTGTGTGAATTCTGTCAACAAGACAAGATTTTGCCGATCATCAGGACAAGCTACCCGTTTGATTTTGCCGCCCTTGTAACATAGTTTAGCGAGGTCCTGTGTGAAATTATTATTTAGTGTCAAAGACTGAACAAAGACTGTGTCAGTGGCAGGCTAGAATTGTCACACTAACAAGACTTATGCCACTGTATACAACGACACACAGCATTTCGCCGACTGTGTCAATATTGTTGTTGTGTCTACAGAAAATCATGGGATGTTACATTTCAGCTTTCAAAAATCTATTAGTACAAAAAGTTAAAGTTGTGTTGTTTTATAAACTTTTAACATATCATAACTGTTGCTGATAGGATATGTTAAACATGGTGAATTGTGTTCTTAAAATAACGGTTTGTGTTGTGTTGTACACGACATATGTTGTATAACGAGACAACATATATTGTGTTGTACATGGCACATGTTGTATACTGAGACAGTTTATATTGTGTTGTACATGGCATATGTTGTATACTGAGACAGTTTATATTGTGTTGTACATGACATATGTTGTATACCGAGACAGTTTATATTGTGTTGTACATGACATATGTTGTATAACGAGACAGCATATATTGTGTTGTACATGGCACATGTTGTATACCGAGAGAGTTTATATTGTGTTGTACATGGCATATGTTGTATACTGAGACAGCATATATTGTGTTGTACATGACATATGTTGTATACCGAGACAGTTTATATTGTGTTGTACATGACATATGTTGTATACCGAGACAGTTTATATTGTGTTGTACATGACATATGTTGTATACCGAGAGAGTTTATATTGTGTTGTACATGACATATGTTGTATACCGAGACAGTTTATATTGTGTTGTACGTGGCATATGTTGTATACCGAGACAGGACAGCTTATATTGTGTTGTACGTGACACATGTTGTATACCGAGACAGGACAGCTTATATTGTGTTGTACGTGACACATGTTGTATATCGAGACAGGACAGCTTATATTGTGTTGTAGGTGACACATGTTGTATAACGAGACAGGACAGGTTATATTGTGTTGTACATGACATATGTTGTATATCGAGACAGGACAGCTTATATTGTGTTGTACGTGACACATGTTGTATATCGAGACAGGACAGCTTATATTGTGTTGTACATGACATATGTTGTATATCGAGACAGGATAGCTTATATTGTGTTGTACGTGACACATGTTGTATAACGAGACAGGACAGGTTATATTGTGTTGTACATGACATATGTTGTATATCGAGACAGGACAGCTTATATTGTGTTGTACGTGACACATGTTGTATATCGAGACAGGACAGGTTATATTGTGTTGTACATGACATATGTTGTATATCGAGACAGGACAGCTTATATTGTGTTGTACGTGACACATGTTGTATATCGAGACAGGACAGCTTATATTGTGTTGTACATGACATATGTTGTATATCGAGACAGGACAGCTTATATTGTGTTGTACATGACACATGTTGTATATCGACACAGGACAGCTTATATTGTGTTGTACATGACATATGTTGTATATCGAGACAGGACAGCTTATATTGTGTTGTACATGACATATGTTGTATATCGAGACAGGACAGCTTATATTGTGTTGTACATGACACATGTTGTATATCAAGACAGTTTATATTGTGTTGTACGTGACATATGTTGTATATCGAGACAAGACAGCTTATATTGTTTTGTACGTGACATATGTTGTATATCGAGACAGGACAGCTTATATTGTGTTGTACATGACATATGTTGTATATCGAGACAGGACAGCTTATATTGTGTTGTACATGACATATGTTGTATATCGAGACAGGACAGCTTATATTGTGTTGTACGTGACATATGTTGTATATCGAGACAGGACAGCTTATATTGTGTTGTACGTGACATATGTTGTATATCGAGACAGGACAGCTTATATTGTGTTGTACATGGCATATGTTGTATATCGAGACGGTTTATATTGTGTTGTACATGACATATGTTGTATATCGAGACAGGACAGCTTATATTGTGTTGTACATGACACATGTTGTATATCGAGACAGGACAGCTTATATTGTGTTGTACATGACATATGTTGTATATCGAGACAGGACAGCTTATATTGTGTTGTACATGACATATGTTGTATATCGAGACAGGACAGCTTATATTGTGTTGTACATGACACATGTTGTATATCGAGACAGGACAGCTTATATTGTGTTGTACATGACATATGTTGTATACCGAGACAGTTTATATTGTGTTGTACATGACATATGTTGTATATCGAGACAGGACAGCTTATATTGTGTTGTACATGACACATATTGTATATCGAGACAGGACAGCTTATATTGTGCTCAGAGTTGAACATACGAGATGATCAGAGCCGTGTTAAGGTCTAGGTTCTTAACCACACATTCATATAAAGTATGGTGCCATTTTTTTACCTAAGCCCCCATGTTATAAAAGGCCTTAGAGTTTGAGGGTAAAACGCTTGGAACGGCTACATATGTAAGCTATTCAGCACAGGGTCGAATTGTAAACAATTACAGCGAACGTGTATTTCATCTTTTTGTCTGTCGCCAATGTTATATTTTATTAACATCACATGACTTCTATTTGGCTGATTACTAAACTAATGCAATCATTCATCTGGTTCAGTGGGTCTCAAAGGGGGGGGGGGGGTCGCGGATGACCTTTAGGTGGATCTAAACAAAGTGCACATTTAGGATGAACTGGTAGAAGCTCAACACACGCTCTATCACAATTATATATCTCTATATGCTCCAAAACAAACAGTTTTCTACACACTCTCTATCACAATTATATATCTCTATATGCACCAAAACAAACAGTTTTCTACATACGCTCTATCACAATTATATATCTCTATATGCTCCAAAACAAACAGTTTTCTACACACGCTCTATCACAATTATATATCTCTATATGCTCCAAAACAAACAGTTTTTTTCAATGTAAGAATTAAGGAAGATTGGTCTATGCTATCCTACAAATACTAAATACAATTACTAATAAATTAATTATTTCTTTTTTGATAGTCGTCGTATCTTTTCTTTACATGTGGGCGCGAAAACAAAACAGTTTTATTGTGTGGGTCACGAAAGAAAACAAGAGTGGGTCATGGATTATAAAATTGTGAGAACTACTAATCTAGTTAGTCTACATTTAATTAGTCAATATGGAGCTCAGCAGGTAGGCCTATACATTCGCCTACGATTATTTTCCCTTTGTTTTCCACATTTGTCAGCGGTAATTTCCCTTCATCTCGTTAAACATTATTTGCCAAACATTCGGTTATATGACCAGTCTACAGCTGTGATGTGAGTCACCCACTTTCGGCTGTATGACCAGTCCACAGCTGTGATGCCAGTCTGCACAATCGGCTGTATGACCAGTCCACAGCTGTGATGCCAGTCCCCAAAATCGGCTTTATGACCAGTCCACAGCTGTGATGCCAGTCCGCACAATCGGCTTTATGACCAGTCCACAGTTGTGATGTCAGTCCGCACAATCGGCTTTATGACCAGTCTACAGCTGTGTTGCCAGTCCGCACAATCGGCTGTATGACCGACCAGTCCACAGCTGTGATGCCAGTCCCTACAATCGGCTGTATGACCAGTCTACAGCTGTTTTGCCAGTCCCTACAATCGGCTGTATGACCAGTTACAGCTATGTTGCCAGTCCGCACAATCGGCTGTATGACCGACCAGTCCACAGCTGTGATGCCAGTCCCTACAATCGGCTGTATGACCAGTCTACAGCTGTGTTGCCAGTTCCTACAATCGGCTGTATCACCAGTTACAGCTGTGATGCCAGCCCCTACAATGGGCTTTATGACCAGTCTACAGCTGTGTTGCCAGTCCGCACAATCGGCAGTATGACCGACCAGTCCACAGCAGTGATGCCAGTCCCCACAATCGGCTATATGGCCAGTCTACAACTGTGATGCGAGTCCCCAC
>JAGDYQ010000278.1:653011-671376 GCA_021962125.1 Bulinus truncatus | reverse complement strand
TTCAATTCAATTAGAAATAAATACATCATTGAATAAATAAATATATATATATATATATATATATATATATATATATGTTATATATTAATAGCATGAAGCTAAACTTTTCATCACTACAAAATCACATCCAATACGTTCTTGTAGGCTGTGTTTTAGATTCAAACCCTATAGTCAGGTATATTAACATAAGTAATATCACTTCGACTTTGAATTAAGTGCTGGCCATTTATGCTTTCATCGCAGATCATCATAAACTCATATGAAAAAAATATCTATAACAGCTATTCGATATAAAACATGGCTATTAGAATATTGATTATTCCAGCTCTTCTTATCCTAAAGGTACATTTCTAGGTGAAATGTAACCTACTAAAGACGGTTTCTTTCTTTTCTAAATGTTTATCAAATATATATTGTGTTCAAATCCATGATTAAATGAATTGATCATAGGTGTGTGTAAAAAATCAACTTTCACTTTCAATGATATTCGGTGTTTGTTTGCTGTTGTTGCTTCTATTCCTGCTCATAAACTCCAGTATCTGTTGTTGTTGTTTATTTTCCTTTCCACTCTACACCTTCAAGTGAAAACTAATTTATAAGGATCAGCGCAGGGACTATAACTCCTTTTCCCTACATTGTAAAATAGATAATGTCCACTTGTTGGTCAAGTTAACACAGCAGTTTTCTCCTACATCCTGGGTTATCTTCCTTTGAAGTACTATTGAGAGGTCTTCCTCAGCTGCGGCGCTGGTGAAATGAAACAATAATTCCGTACCATCTCCTTGAAGTCGTCATGTTATATCAATAGGTTGCTGGTCTCAACTCGCTATTTTTCTCTGATCCTGATGATCGAATGTGTAAACATTTAGCAGGTGGCTATCATGAATAATTGGTACAGACTAAAGTTTTCACTGTTCAGTTTGTAGTTATTCAGAACTAAATTTTCCTCTTTGAAGCAAGGGCTCACAAATGTACTGTATCTTCTCCACATTATTTTGTTGCCCTTCCGTTGGTGAACCCTGTGTCAAATAAAAAGTTAAACAGTTCATCTTGGATAACACTGAAATTTAACATACGAACCTAATCTAGACCCTAAAACCACACGCTTGTAGCACGAAGTCATTTCATGACTACATCATGACCACATCATGACCATATCGTGACCATATAATGATCATTATCATGTCCATGACGACCACCGCTGAATTCACTATTTGACCACATCATGACCACATCATGAAAGAATGCCTCCAAAGGTTGGTGACCTTGTATTGAAGCAGAAGGTTGGATGAAGTGGAGAAAAACCTAAAGCCATGAGAGTGAGAGTGGGGTAAGAAGACCATGGATCGGGAGATGAGTAGTATGGCAAGCCAGGCCCTAAAGCGAGTCGAAATGAGGAAGAATATATGTGAGGGGTACCTGCAGACATGCTACACTCTATGGATACAACCGCGTGAACAGGTTGAGAGCTCCTGCATGAGGACTAATGTCTACTTCCCAATGTATACTCCGACTACCGCCAGACAAAGCTGCGTAATAAAAGTTTATCAAACGTTGAGTATATATATACATATATATATATATATATATACACATATATATGTGTGTGAAGTATGTGAGACTACATAACAAAAAGTATAAGTCACTTGTATGTTTTTGAAAGATAGTTCACTGGTAAAGTATGATGCATCTTAATCGTTCCAATTTGAAACCCACGTTAGATGTCCAGATATAGTAATGACCAGTGTACTGTGGAGCTCACAGTCTCTATCATCAGGCCGAGGAGTGGTGCGTGTCCAGTGGTCATTAGCCTTGACGTCATCTAGACAGTAAGTGTGCAAATGTTCCTGGCTGCATGGACTGTTTGTTGTTGTTTCTAAATACACAGTGTTTGTAGATACAAGTAGCAGTCAGTGTTTGTAGATACAAGTAGCAGACTTTGCAGCCAGATACAAGTAGCAGTCAATGTTTGTGGATACCAGTAGCAGTCAATGTTTGTGAATACCAGTAGCAGTCAGTGTTTGTAGATGCCAGTAGCAGCTGCCATCAGGAACACCAGTGATCAGTCAATGTTTGCGTGGATTGCCAAGTAGTAAGGTCAATGTCTGTGGAATACCAGTATGTCAATGCTTGTGAATACCAGTAGCAGTCAATGTTTGTGAATACCAGTAGCAGTCACTGTTTGTGAATACCAGTAGCAGTCAATGTTTGTGGATACAAGTAGCAGTCAGTGTTTGTAGATACCAGTAGCTGTCAGTTTTTTTAGATACCAGTAGCAGTCAGTGTTTTTAGATACCAGTAGCAGTCAATGTTTGTGAATACCAGTAGCAGTCAGTGTTTGTGAATACCAGTAGTAGTCAATGTTTGTGGATACAAGTAGCAGTCAGTGTTTGTAGATACAAGTAGCAGTCAGTGTTTTTAGATACCAGTAGCAGTCATGTTTTTAGATACCAGTAGCAGTCAGTTTTTTTAGATACCAGTAGCAGTCAGTGTTTTTAGATACCAGTAGAGTAGTGTTTCTGAATGCTCAGTAGCAGTCAGTGTTTGTGAATACCAGTAGCAGTCAGTGTTTTTTGAATACCAGTGAGCAGTCAGTGTTTCTTTTAGATACCAGTAGCAGTCAAAGTGTTTTGAAGATACCAGTTACAGTCAGTATTTGTAGATACCAGTAGCAATCAGTGTTTGTGAATACCTTAAATGTTACTAATGCATCAGTGAATAAAATTAGCAGTTATCGTAATGCTTGTGGATACAGCTGTTAGTCAATGTTTGTGGGGATTACCAAGCAGTTAGTGTCACGCGCCCAGTGGATACCAGTAGCAGTCGTAATTTCAGTAAATTCAGCAGGCAAGTCACGTCAGTGAAGCCTTGCAGATTGCACCATAGTAAGTCATGTTCTTGTAGATACCAGTAGCAGTCAGTAATTGTGAATCCCAGTAGCAGTCAATGTTTGTAGATACCAGTAGCAGTCAATGTTTGTAGATACTAGTAGCAGTCGATGTTTGTAGATACCAGTAGCAGTCAGTGTTTGTAGATACCAGTGTAGCAGTCAGTGTTTGTGAATACCAGTAGCAGTCAATGTTTGTAGATACCAGTAGCAGTCAATGTTTGTAGATACCAGTAGAAGTCAGTGTTTGTAGATACCAGTAGCAGTCAATGTTTGTGAATACCAGTAGCAGTCAATGTTTGTGGATACCAGTAGCAGTCAATGTTTGTGAATACCAGGTGCAGTCCACGTTTGTAGACACCGGTAGCAGTCAATGTTTAGTGGATTACCAGCCTTTGGTAATCCAACTCGATTCCATGTAACTGTGTAGCAAACGCTTTTATTAAGACATCTGGAGAATATATTATTTACATCTGAACGAGATATATCAGCTATATCAAACTCACACAATTGTTTTAGGATATTTGAATGCATTGAAATAAATAAAACTTATATTAAAATAAAGACGTAATAAAAAGTGTAACCCCTAACATCACACTAATATTCACTAAAATTATAATTATTGATTTCTTTATACATTTATTGTTAATGATTATCAAACTACAGCAGTACTTCTTTCGTAGTTTTACCTTTATATATATATTTTTTTTTTTTAATAAAGACTCACGGAAGGAATGATACGGCAACAGCCAATATCTCATGGTTTTCAAAATGCGATACATGTACGATCCTTTGTCCGATCGATTCATTGGGAAGAACTTCTGTCGAACTGTCCAATTTTAGAAACGTTGATTTAGATACACGACAGTAGCCAGCAGTCCGGGTCATCATGTCGAGTTCAGTGATTAAATACATAGCGTGATTGTCGTCAGTGGACAATTGACTTGTGCTCTATAGAGAGAAATTGGGGTAATCATTGCGTAATATTTCAGGCCATTATAATAAATCAATGCCTTTGATTACCATGGTAAATTAATGATAAGTCATTCTGATTGGGCACACGGTAAAACGGATTATATGTGGCATATTGGTTGACTTTTATTTTAGTGCTTTAAAAATTGTGGTAAATAAATAATACAGCCTCTTTATCGCTAGCGTTAGTGAATCCATAACTCTACACTATACCATGGGGATGCTCTTTCGTCTGTTACGAAACCCGCTGATGCTCTGGAATATTGCTCAGCTTCTAAGTGATTTCTATTGTGGTTCACACGAAATATGTTGTAGTACTTTTTATAAAGTATCGATCTATTCACTGGATCATGTTCATCAAATCTTGATAATGAGCCGTTATGTTTGTAACATTCTTGGTCTTAACCATTCAAAGGTCCATCCCTCTCATCTACCAAGTGATTTTTTTGTGTGAAGAATTCCATCAAATCACTGTAGACCGATATAGTCAGTGAAGCTTATTGACATTTGGTCCGCTCAAGCACATATTTAGATAAAATAGTCGTCATTATATAACAATATGCATGTAAATACATTTCTTCTAGGTTTATTCAACTCGTTACTCTCCAGGTGACTTCACTCTACACAGAATTGTAAACAAGAGCGAACAAAGAAGAGAAGGAACTCCGCGCATAAAAAATTGTCGACTGCCCGTAAGACTCGGGGAATTCCACCCAGAAACAATAAATCCATACGCTGTCCCTGTGATACGCGTACTGTGGGTGCAGAACAAGACTTACCCCCGGCAACATGGGACGGAACGTACCAAACGTTATTCCGTTGATATCAATAAGATCACAATCCACTAAATGAAGTGGAAAGTTACTGAGTATCAAGCTGCACTATGGACATATATGGGATGATCATTATTATAAAAAACACAATCTAGTAACTATACTCATGATAGGCGCAAATGTTTATATCCCGAGCCGTGATAGCTAAAGCGGCGTTTCAGGGCGAGGACCTGCACCTCTGTCCGACCTCCTCCAAAGCGCGGGGAAAAAATATCAAACACGATCCATTGGCGCCCTCTTTAGTTTAATTCTGCATTGATTATTTCATGCCCTTCTTTATCACTCCTGCAACCCATGCATACACAACCCACAGTACCCCACTGTATGTATCCAATAGCACAGCCGCTATTACGCACAGGAATTTTAGTTTGCATTAAACTAAAGTGATCCAGATGACTCAACCAATTATAAAAATATCATCACGGCTCAGGATTCGGTATTGTTAGCTGCGCACAGACTAACTTTAGCTCGGCAGTCTATACTATACTTTTGCCAAAACGTAGACTGGATCACCATATGTACACTCCTAAGGTACCTTTGTCTATGACCCCAACTCCCTAAGAACAATTAGTGCCCATGAGTCTAACACCAAAATGTATTATAATATAACAAAAGACGCCAGGTGAGGTACAGTCTGACTTTGCGGATGCTTGTGATTAAAGTTTAATATAGCAGTGATTTATTCGCTTGTCACGTAGAGGATACAGATTTGTATCAACAGATTTAGCAGCCAAACAAGTGTTCTAAGGACAAGTACGAAAAATAATCAAAAGTAAAATTATACATATATATTCGATCGATTAGCATGTAATCGTTGATTCTTGATGAAGGAGTATAGGTTAAACATGGTCTCCAGTGGTTACTTTGGTTTATGTTCCTGAGTGCCCTGGTGGGTTACTTAGGCTCCTTGTTCTCACGTTCCGCTACACACGACAATTAATGGCACAGACTTATATTGCATCTTGAGACAGATGAAGGTAAATCGTCTAAAGGAACTCAACAAAAATGTTCGTTTCTTTTCCATAGAAATATTGCTCGTCAGTGTTGAGTCTACAAAATTCCCTAAAATCATATTTGTTCAAAATTGCATAACACGTTTTTAATAAAAAAATATATTGTACTATGAGTGTAACTAATTCAGTAGCATGTACTTAATTTATGACAAGTCTAATTTTACAAGTTACTTCCTGTAATATCTCGTGATTGCTACTGGTTATCACTCATTGATGGGGACCGAAACGTGTACGGTAAGGAAATGAGTCCTGGAGACTGGCTCAATTGTGACCACGAGGTAATCATTCCTTCAAGACCTACTCAGCAGAAGGTTTATCATTGTTTAGATTATAGTTACCTCGGTCAAACCCATTGATTGGGTAAACAGAGTCAACGAACAGTGGAAACCAGACCTTTTTTATATTCTCCTGTACCTTCTTTGGTCAAACGCATAGTTTTTCCTATTGACTTTAGTTGATATATGGTGGGTGGGAGAAAATAGTTTGTATTGACGTAAGTTGATATATGGTTGGTGGAAGAGCATAGCTTGATCCATATTCAACTTGATATATGGAGGAGGAAATATTAAATGTGTACTTTGCTTTCTGTCTGATACACCGTTATCTACTCATAGCGAGAACATGTTTGTTTGATCGAGGTATCGTGGTTAGCCATTACATGGTAATGATTTAAGACCTATCTCTTTGACACACATCTGGTACCTACATACTACTTACAACATGCCTACACCGGGATGTCAGAATACCGTGTATAGATCATTAACAAGTACTTCCTGCAGTTTAAATGCGGATAATCTTTTTTAACACTAACATAAACTTACGCACCGAACATAAAGAAAGCTACATAGCGCGTGAACACAACTATATTTGTAGAATACGCAATGTTAATTATAGCCTATAATTAGCTGGAAAATTCTGCAAAACCTTTGTATAGAGCTATATCCCCTTAGGCTTGATCGGAAGGCTGGGATATTTTTTTCTTTCGGGAAGATCCGATTTTTTCATGAATGTATTTTAAACTGGAATACTGTTGTATTAATTTTTTACTTTCGATTTAACGCAGAGTCCAAATCGCTATTATATTATTTGATATATATATATATATATATATATATATATACATATATATAATATGTAAGTTACACGTCTGTACTCAATGACGGTTGCAAAATACCCGAATAAAAGCTAAATCCACTGACATTCTTACTTTAGTGTTAGTAGTTTACCTTCTCTCTATTGTGTTCGTATTTTAAACGTTGTTAAGTGCTGTGTAAAATGACAATGGTCATATGCTACTGCAATAAATAACTTAAGTCTAAAACAGTTTCTATGTCAGTGATGCTAAAGCATACAGCTAGCTACACATAATATACCACTCATTTTGTACTGCTAAAAATAATCTTAAAATGATTCTAGTGTATCCACATACAAATCTACAGGCAGCGATTTTGAAAGATTTCACTTCTCAAGCTGGAAAGTAGAAAAACGTTATTCAAGCATAAAACAAATCCACTCAGGTTATAGCAGATTTCAGTTTCATGGCAAATTTACCCGCAGCACCAATTAGAAGGAACGAAATGCTCCAAGCATATGGTAAGATTTATGTGATGTGGGGGGATAATCATTAAATTCCTTAGGTATGGCGATTGGTTGGGAAGGGGGAGGTAAGTGTATAATCGGAAACGGCTGTAATGTCGGCTTTATTGTCGTAAATATCATTTGATGAGCAAATATCAAACAGCTCCAGATCTCAATCGAAACATACACTTTCCGTAAGAAAGAGAAAATGTCAAAGTTTAACTAAATCAGTGTTGCGTTTCGTTTTAAATTCTTTCTCATAGCATTCTCAAGATGTTGGGATTTGAAACTCCTAGGTTCGAACCCTATGGTAATGACGGGTGTAAAGACCCATCAAAATATCTTTCTGATTATGTCATCTTCATCTCCACACACGTAGAACATTGCTCCATACACGTAGAACATTGCTCCACACACGTATATAATCTCCCCATTGCTCGGGCACACACGTATATAACGTTGCTCCACACACGTAGATCATTGCTCCCACACACATATATAACATTGCTCCACACACGTTTTAAAACATTTGCGTCACACACGTATGCAACATTACTCCACACACGTAGAACATTGCTCCACACACGTATATAACATTGCTCCACACACGTAGAACATTGATCCACACACGTATATAACATTGCTCCACACACGTAGAACATTGCTCCCACACACGTATGTACTATTCTCCATACACGTATAACATTGCTCCATACACGTAGAACATTGCTCCATACACGTATATTACATTTCTCCATACACGTAGGACTTTTATTAAAGAAAACTAAACGTAAAATTCATAACTGTGCATGTATGTGTGTATGTGTGTGTGCGCGCTGTTAATTTAATTCATATTGCCAGGAATTGATAGGATTGTCCTACTTAATATTTTAACTTTGAAAATGTAGACGTGATTCCCCACCCCATGCCTGCCTATGACCTACTCTGAAAAGTTGTTCAGTTGGAGTACTACACTAAATACATGTATCGTGTTCTAGGGATAGCTTCAGACCCTCCAATAAATGCATGCCGAACCCAAAGTCCGTATCTGTCTTTTCTGGCGCCCTGTGCGTGTAACAATTCAGGCGCCCTCCTCCCAATCTAAAAAAAGGGCAGAATATAAACAGCGGTCTTTCGGCACCCCTTTCCTAGTGTGGCGCCCATTGCGGCCAAACAATCTGCAGTATGCCCTTCTACGCTACTGGCTGAACCTTTTGTGATCTTGAAAGCAAATTTTGGGAACCGCTGCCTTCCATACGTTCTGTAAAGCATCCCATTGTCATCTGTTACGTTTAGTTTCAGTCAGAACATTGCCTTCAACTCAATGAGGGAACATTTCCGTCCTCACTCTCTGTTTTTTTTCTTTCTATTTCTCTCTCCCCTCGGTAAATTTCGTCATCCCTCCAGATTTACATTGGTATGGCGTAAGGGGGCGTAACCCAAGTCGACTAAGGTCGACTTAGCAGTACGTGGACAATGTACAGACATATCTTGGATTTCTCTCCCCTTTATTTATCTTGATTACCCCAGAGTTTAATTTTAGCCTACTAAAAGACGTCTATCAATTCACTTCTAGTACATTTATATATAAAATGGGGAAGTTTTTTTTGTTTTTTATAATGTAAATGTTTATATAAAAGTTCCAGAGTTTAAATCCATGAAGCTGATATAATAGCTGAGGTAATCTATGACCCAACGTATCACAACATTCCTGGCCTTTTTTTGTTTCCCACAATGCTCATTTCTATGTACCATTAAATCGCATTAATATTTATTTTATTTATAATATTTGGTCAGTTTATCACAATGTTTAGTTTTGTCTAATTTATCACAATACCAGTCATCTTAATTTATCACGGTGCGAAAATTTGGTTCATCTTATCACAGCCAAGTTTGGTCTAATTTAATACAATGCCAAATTTATCTAATTTATCACAATGTCTAGCTTAGACTAAGTTTTCCACAATTTCTTTTAATTCAAATAAATTTTTTTTGTTTTGCCTTTTGTTGTTTAAAAGATCCTCACGTGCTCGTGTAATCAATCAATAACCGTGATAAGAGTTTATCAATTGTATTTCAGCGACTTCAGTTGATGCTATGTTGAAGGGAATTTGCGCTTTGATTTATTTCTTTATTTGCGCGTTAAAATATTTCTTAAAAATATCGTAATACAATGGCTAGCTTGTGTTTAAAAGAAGTATTTATAAACAATATTGTCATCCTTCTGTCCCTTTAAATGACCAATTAATGTCCTATTCAGTGTATAGAGTAGGTTAAACAAAACTAAATTTAGGAATGTAAAATAAATGATGGTAAGTACTATAGAGAGATAACCAAGAGGGGAGATTGTAGGAAATTCTTCAGTACGAAACAGTAAAATAATACTGATGTAGCGACTGGAGTATTCTTTTGAGACGCGCTGACTCAACAGAGATGCAGGAGGTACTTTTAAGGTACCATGTTGTTACGTTGTCTCGTACATTTATCGTACCTGCTCATAGTATTTTAATGACATATATGTATACTGACGTTCTTACAGAACATAAATGACCTACTTGACTAAATACTGTTGACTGTTACTTCTGACGAATTTTACGGATGATCAATGGAATACATGTCCTTTTTTATTCCCGCGATAATAGTTGTTGGAGAAACGAATGGACGCACCAACAGTAGTACTTTCAAACGTCTTTCTTTTGGCATATTGACTTTGCGTCACCCATCTCCTCTCAAAGTCAGCGCCATATATTTATATTGTTTTACCGTGGATTGAACCCTGTACCATTTGCATGTGGAGTCGAGTTCTCAGTAACTACTTCGCTATCCAGCTCACCTCATCTCGTCATGTTTGCATTTACTTCAATCCATGGTACAGTACATTAATATTATGCATGTCACTCTAACGGTATCATTCAGGCTCTCCTATTATTTGAATCTCCATCCATATCGCCGGTGGCGCCACTCAAATCTCATCTTCCTGTTCAGTATCGAAGTCGGGGCCCCCTCCCTCCATTCCCTGACCCCTTTACATTTCAGAAAAAATAGGTTTTTAGTCGCTCCTCTTTACCCCCTCCCCACCTTCTCAGCCCCCTAATTCACCCCTCCCCCCTTCCCACAATCACGGTTTTTAATGGCTGTCCAGACTGTAGTCTGACGTCATTGTAAAGTCATGTGACGATCATTAAACCTTTGTCCGTACTGTAGTCTGACGACATTGTTAAGTGACGTGGCGATGTATAATACTCTCTACGCAGATGTAACAGGTTCCAAAGTTTTACAATATTCTCAACACAATACGAAATATTAGTATGAAAAACAAATTAGTTTACTTTAAATAAAAAGGAGAGTTAAACGCGTAAAAAAATGCGAGTATATTTCTGTAGTTCATTCGGGTTCCTATATTTCTATTCTGTAATGGTGTAAATTTATAACGCATAAATTTAAAAAAAAAAAAAATAAGTTAAAGTGTAATTATTTCTCTTAAAAAAAAGACGTTTTGCCACCATTTGGGTGTTAGGGCACAAAACATTTCTATGTAGGAGTTAGATCACAGTTTAAACACGGTATTTTGATGTTGATATGCATAGAATAAAGACCTGAGATTCTGCACCTCTATACAGCTCCCACTCATTTATTAGTTTTACACTGAGCTTAGCTCACAGGGGCTTTTTTAATTGTATTCTGTACATAACTCACAGGATATATTGCCCGTACACAGTGAAATACTCACATGATCTGCATTAGCTGCTATAAGCTATACATAACTCACAGGGTGTGTCTGTTAAATATCAACAAGTTTCGTAAATATTATTTATTACTTATTTAAATTTAAAGTTATAACAGTTTGAGTTTTAAGACTGATGACCTAATTTAGGACGAGTTGGCTAAGCTGGAATACAACTTTTTTTAAAGTGTATCTGATATGTATACATAGATGATTAAGTTGATTTTTTTAACTGAAGTCTTGAAACATTTTATAAGTTCAACAGGTTTATAAAAGTTCCTAAACAAACCCCAGATTGATGGATGTCGAATATCTCACTCCAAGCTTCATGCGAAACATTCAATTAAAACACTCTCGACTCTGTCCGTTTGAAGCACGCCGTCCACTGAGCCAATTATTCATAATTGAAATCTTCATTCAATCAAAATATTAGCGTGGAATTCTTTTAAACTTGTTCAAAACAGGAAGTTGTCATTTCTTTTTAATTAAAACAAAAAAAACAGGCTCTCACGTGGACTCGGGCAAATCCCATTAGAAGTACTGACGTTGAATAGTTGCTGAACGTTAATACATGCTGCCAACTTGTGTCATTTAATAAATGCTGCCAACTTGTGTCATTTAATAAATGCTGCCAAGTTGTGTCATTTATAAAATGCTGGTAACTTTTGTCATTTGTCACTTTGTGTTTGGAGAATTTCATGACGCACTCATGTGTCGATTTAAAATATAAAACAAAAATCCCCAGTCCGTGGGGTCGGTTGATTTGACAGGTTTGTCACACCCAAGAACAGAATCGAATATTTTAGACTTGTCGAGTGTGCGATAGAATCGACTACTGTAGAATTGAGTGTGCAACTAGAATCGACTACTTTAGATTTATTTGGGTGACCATTTGAATTGAATATCTTTTAGATTTAGATTGAGTAAGCACTTTTACATGAATTATAATTAGGAAATGGCTTATCGGACAGATGATAGTTGGCGATAGTAGTTTAGTTCCGTGTACATTTTGAATCGAGTATCTGTTTCATTATCTCTAAATGTTTTTATTTAGGTCAATGATATCATAATTTAGTTTCGTATTGGATCTGCAGAGAAACAGCAGTCTCAGGTCCGACGTCATAGTTGCTCTTTTACTTCTGGATTACACGGTTGTACTCTGATAGTACTGGTGTTGTTTGAGTTTTGACATCACTAGTACTCTGATATTTGTAGATTTCTTATTTAACATATATTATGTGCTATCAAATCAACTTTTGAAAGATTGTTTCCAAATCAAGGTCTACAGGTGATGATTCTATCAAATCAACTAGTTGTTTGGTCTTAGGTGATTCGATCAAATCAACTAGGTTTGGTCTGCAGGTGATTCTATCAAATCAACTAATTGTTTTGGTCTACGGGTGATTCTATCAAATCAACTAGTTGTTTGGTCTACGGGTGATTCTATCAAATCAACTAGTTGTTTGGTCTGCAGGTGATTCTATCAAATCAACTAGTTGTTTGGGCGTGGAGTACACATCTACACCAGCCACTCCCCCCCCCCCACCCTGTCATAGTGAGACAAGCTCGCTAACAGCATGTTGCTGTCGTTTACAGCCAGGTGTTGAGGACCCCTTTGAGGGTATCCTGGCTTGTCGCTAAGAGTATGAGGGCTGACTCAACGGTGACTCGTATTTGTATTTGTGTTTCTACCACACACAGTCTCACCAACAATTAGACGTATAACAAGTGACGAATAATCAATTCCACAAGCGTGTTTACAGCACCAAGATATATTTATTATACAAAGGCACCAGTCCGTAACAGGGATCTGGTGACTTATCATAAGCAAAGATAATTCAAACTGCAGCAAATAATCCAATATAAAATGAATGAGGGGAACAAGGACGTTATCACTAGTTAATTCTCTCTCTCTCTATCGCTCACCCAGAGCCACACAAGTCGACTGGTCGCTACCAAGACCCTCCGTCGAATGTCCACGAATCTATATTTCATTCTTCATATCCTTTCTCCCACGCGACCCGTAGCCAATCAAATATAATATATGTTTCTTTCAAACTTTCAAATTAGGGGGTGGAGCCTAGATGAGGAGGGGGAAGTACGTCATATAGACAAAGACCGTAGTAACTGGACATGATGCGGGTCGCTGTCCCTTTGAAGAAGCCGACCGGAGAATAGTAGTCCGGTGGTCCGAGAGAATTCCCCGTGAGGAATGTAACGTGTTTCTGTTACCTCCCTGCCTCGTACACCTTCCGCTGTCCGCCTGGCTGATGACGCAGTTACAGGGGTGGGGTAAAAAGAGGGAAACTTGGGCACGGGAACGTATATTACTATACACGGTATAATATACATCTTAACGTGAGTAATATTATTAAGTTAGGGGTTGGAGTACAGGGGGATGGTTTCGACAGAATAGATCACAACCTGTGACACCAGGTATTGACCACAATGGGAAGGAGGAAATAGTTAGGCTCGACAGCTGACTTAGAAGATATAATACTACAACCGAGTCATTTAGTGGAATACTTGATGTCAATTTTAATTTCACTACACTACTAACCAAATGTTCACCAGTTAAATACACGCCAATGACTTTAATGAAAGCTGGAACCAGTGTATGCTGGGCTGCACCATCTCCCTCGCATTATAAAAATAAAGTCAAAGCTACAATGACCATTAATGCACCCCGTAGACGATAGGCGACATGCATCAGTCGGATGGGAGTGCCTTTAAGTTTCCAAATCATACAAATCAAGTTCGCAATAACACAACACGAGTCACATTGTAAAATAGCCCAAAACAGCATTTAATATTCATAAGCCATGTGCTGACCAAACATTGGGCTGGCAAGACTTTTGGCTGGCCTCACATGAAGCTGGCCGCACATTGGCCGTAGCCTCACATTGGGCTAGGCAAGGCTTTAAGCTGACCGCACATTCGGTCTGGTTGATGACAGCTGCACTTCGGTAGTGATTTCTATCAAATTAATTGCTGTATACGCACCAAAGTATTTTGAAAAAAACTAGCCAACAAAATCCACCTAAATTGACTCCATGTAAGCCACAATCGTATCGTCCATCACCAATATCAGCCACGGGTTCTAATGTAGTTGATTTTTAGTTCTCAATGATAAATATAATAGAAATAGCACAACCGTGATCTATACATTAAACATGTATCCATATCAAATACATAGATGGATTAACTAGTACATGAAACATTGATATATGATCTATATAGATACACAGATCGATTAATTAGCACATAAAACATTGATCAAGAAGCATAGATCAATTAATTAATACAAGTCATGTTTACTAAGTAAATACAGAAAGGTCATCAGGGTTAACGCTAGTGTTTAAATACATGTTCAGTTTTATTTGAGGCTTAAAGGGTTCACGGGGCTGGGTCGAGTGAATTATTTGAGCTGAGATGGACGAGATTCGATAAACTTTGATCTATACATGGACAATATTCCAATACCGCTCCGTCGGTTGTGTGCAATGGATCAAGTAACATGGAAATCAAATAGAAGTAATGATTTTTTTCCCCTTCACCCTGGTATTACTAGCTGTTATTGATTCGTGATTTTTCTGGTGTTTTTTTTAAAATCCTATTGTCAAATGTCAAATGTCATGGGCAAAAAGTGATGTCTATTTCTTATGAGAATGTTTTATGGTGCTACATGGTGGTGTCAGATTTCATAGTACACAAACACGCCACTCTATCAGATATCTTGAACATGCAATACGTGTATCAGATTCTATCCAAGCATGGCGAGTTATCAGATAGCATGCTATTTGCATGACATCTAACAGGTGACTTCCTATCAGATGACATCTAACTAGATGATATCCTATACGTGCATGGCATATATCAGCTGACAACATGTCATACAAAAAAATCTTATTAAACTGGGTTATCAACAAAATTAACAATTGTTTCATCCAGAATGTTTACAATTAATTTGAACTTTTTCTCTCTTTCTAAAGTTGGGCCGCAATAAATAAATAAATGAAAAGTTACTTAGTGGGTGGGGAAAACAGAACAGATTTCTTGGTAGATTGCGAAGTGTAAAAAGTTGGAAAAAACCCTTTTCTTTATACCATAAATTATCCTATACTTTCAAACGATCATTTCTTTTTTTCACGAGACATAATCTTCCAGATATATTACATTTTACTGTATTATGAAATAAACTATAATCCTAGAAGTAATTGTAAGGTTTCGAAAACCTGCACACTAGTCTGTGATATCATGTCTCCTATATCTTTCGGATGTTTTCTTCCGTGTATTATGTCATCCAATACACTCATTACACCATTAGCTACTGTGAATGATTGACACGTATTAAATGTTTTGACATTAAACACAGCATAAACCGTGTTTATTTTCTGTATATAAAGATGTTATTTATTTTTGGAAAAATGACCGATTAGTCACTATTCGACCAACATTGTGCAGTTAAAAAAAAAATTCTATACATATCCAAATATACCAGGGCTGAGTAGTCGGTGTCGGTGGTGTCGGTAGTTTTTGCCGGTGTCGGTGTCGGCATTTGTACTTGTCCGGAGTCGAATCGGTGTCGGCGCAATAACTCCCCCCCCCCCAAATAAAAAAAAATACTAGAACTTTAATTACATAATCCAGAACAACTTATAATATAAAGTTTTCTTAATTTCTTCTTTTCTTTTTAAATAAATACTTGGTAAATCTGTTTATCAACAAACGTATTATTTTCCAAAGCGAGATTCTCTTCTACATTACAACAACTTGTCAACATTAACAGACACCGGTGTCGGTGTCGGCGGATTTTAGAAAACCGACACCAGTGTCGGTGTCGGCGGATTTTAAAAAAACCGACACCGGTGTCGGCTGTTGATGGAATGCCGACACCGGTGTCGGTGTCGGTGTCAGCCAATATTTTGGCCGACACCCCACCCCTGAAATATACAGAGGTTTTGAACAATGTTTTTAATCAGTACATTTTATCGAATGTACAAAGCATTTAATAAGTACATGTATTAGGAGCACAGATCTGAACACCATATAGTTTATTGCTGTATTTTGTTTACGCAATGAGATTTATTTCGAAATTAAATAACAAAATAAGAACAACTCTGAACATGATGTTTGTAATAAACATGTTTTTAATGCTTTCTATATGTGCTTCAATATAAAACAAAATAACTTGTGGAAATAAATAAATGAAAAGGCCAGAATGTTTGAGTTAAAAGTAGAGCAAGGCTCCGGAGAATTGTTTCTCTGCGAAACTTGTGAGTCTACATAGAGGGAAATGGGGGAGACATTCAAGATTCTAGATGACACAGCTGGGGCTATGTAGACCTAAATATTTAAAGTTCTTTTCTGCATCTCTATTTCTCCTTTTTTTTGTAACTCTTTGCTAGATTCAGAAAGTTGATAGAAACTGTTTCTGTGTTAGGCTTATCGGACAGATCGAAGTGATCAATACATTGACTTGACCCAGAAGTGAAGGGCAAATATATGGAACTTGAACAGCTGATAGTGACCTTTGGACTCTCACAATGTTTCCTTTTTCTCAACATCGAACAAAGACTTTGATTTAAACAATATTTATACTGATTCAGGTTTTGGGGGGGGGGTGGGGTAGGGGTAGGGGGGAGACAGCATAATTACATTGACCACTGCTGGCATGTTTGTAAACAGATCCAAACATGACCAGTCATCTATAGTAACATTGACCACTGCTGGCATGTTTATAAACAGATCCAAAACATGACCAGTCATCTATAATTCAGCCAATGAACAATGTCACAAATCAGGCATTAGAATGAAAACCACAATACTAAAGCAAAAAAAAACCCTGAGTTTGATGATAAAAGATGGAAATAAATAAATTTTTGTCTAATAAATTGTCATGACTAAACCGAATCTCAACACATTTAAAATTTTTGGCACTCATGTCTTTTGAACTTTAAGGTAAAATCTTTTTTTTCTAAATGACTTAATGTTGGAACTAAATGTGTCAATTAAAGAACCTCGGTAGCTCAAGGAACTGTACTAAGGTTCATATTTCTGCCATTACTTATATGTTGCAGTATCTAGGGTTCAGATCTCTGTCTGTGCTATCAGTCACCACTTCCATGTTGCAATAGTCTGAGGTTCAGATATCTGTCTGTGCCTAATAAATCACCACTGCCATGTTAAAATAGTCTAGGGTTCAGATATATGTCTGTACTACAGCCTGGGTAATGTATTGAGAGATGGAAAATATTTTGTAAAACTGTCCCAATTTTCTGTCAGAATGTCAGGATATAACCAAAGGGGAAATAGTCATTTTGAACTCACTATACACCCCCAACAAACCTATTAGTGAGAAGTTCCAACGAGCATGTATTTGTTATTTAGTGTTCTGCGAAATCCTCCATCCTCCATGAAAGTCAAAGGATTTCATCTCTACATCCTTACAAATAAATAAAACAGTTGCAAAGTCGATTGCTCCAACCCCCCCCCCCCCCATTCCTTGCTAAAACTCCCCGTGAAATAAGAATTCTATAAGACAGTTTAATTTGTAGTAGCCGCAATATGAAAAGTTTATGAAAATTATAATAATTTAGTAACAGAGATGGCCCACGATAAGAAAATACTACCAGTACTAATATTTGTATTTAATTTACATTAAAACTTTACATACTTAGACAATTATAAAAAAAATGTATTAGTTAAATATATATCCCAGCCTTGATGTCCATCTGTGCTCTGTCCAGTCTGTGAGTCCAGTCAACTAAGTATTTGTCTCTCTGCTTGTAAATGCATACGTCTGTCATCACCGCACTATTTTTTTTTTGAGACATTCCATGACTACACCCGACATGATCAGATGACATATCATCAAAATCCTATAACTTCCATCTCATGACCTGGTCAGTTTCATGACGTTTGTCAACTTGATAACTTTCGATTTTCAGCCAATCGACTTTTTTTGTGTTATCAATCACATTAAACTTCCAGACATGAGAGTGAGGGACACGACACTAGCACATACAATTGACATCACTGGGACATAAAGTTGTCATCACTGGGACATACAGTTGACATCACTGTGACATACAGTTGACATCACTAGGCATACAGCTAATATCACTAGAATGATACAGCTTCATTACATCAATATTTAAATGAGGTCAATGGTTGACTTATTCTTGAACTGGTGACAATAAATGGAGATGAACAAACACACAGTTTTATACAAGTGTGACACAATTATAATCAGTTCTAGAGTTGTGTCACTTTATAACTTAGATCATATGTTGGTACAGATTGGGCCATATTTTGGGATGCAAACTGTAAGCTTCGAATCTCGTGAATATACAGAT